>JAATLQ010005230.1:58944-99755 GCA_013421005.1 Heliconius erato x Heliconius himera | reverse complement strand
TGTTTGATGATAGAGTCGTAACTTTGCGATAGAAACTCAACCGATGATTGTATTTCACAATTTTGTTTTTTGATATCATCGATAGCTGCGGATAAAGTTTCAAACTTGTGATTTTGTTCCCTCTTAAGGACTTCAAGAAGTTCTTTAAATTCAGACATGAAGGACGAAAGTTTTTCACTAATCTCGTCAGAAGGCGAGCGTCTACGTTTTTGTCGGACTGTTATTTTAGGGGTCGCCACCTCGGATTCGACGTAGATGTCTTTGCTAAGACCTGGTTCCGATACATGATGAAGTGGTGATGTCAACGATGATGTTGGTGGAGTTCTTTTTAGTGGCATTATGGCGAGTGAATTTTCAGATGAAGATGGATAAAAAAAGTATCAAAAAAAAAAAAAAAAAAAAAAAAAACATATTAAAATATGTTTTTAGTGAGGTTGGATCTCACGACAAGACGATCGATATGAGCTATAGCGAATCTACCAATGCTACCGTACGTCCACTGAACGCTATGCACCAATGTCGGTAAATACGTATCTGTAGATTACACTGAGACACGCAAAAGAGATAGAGAGATAGATAAAAAAAAATGAAAATAGAAAATATTATGTAAGTACTTAGAAAACAAATACTGTAACATTTAATAACATAATCTATTGTGCCAAAAGTCACTTACATACGAGAAAGGTTATTGAAAGATTTTTTACAATAAGTAAATTTAACAGAAAATAAAATAAATGTTAACCACGAGAAACCTTAATTTATTGAAAGCTCAACGTTTAATCAATGTTGGTTAATTATTTATTAATTTACGCTGTGTTCAATGTAATAAACTGTGATTTCTTAACACACTATACTATATTATGCTATTAAAGTTATTTTTTATTTAACTTCACGCTGTATTCCGCATATGGCAAGGTAGGCAAAAGGAACCTGGGAACCAATGTTATAACCGTTCCCACTTTCCTCCAAATTTTTGAGTTCGTTTACAGTAGCATGCTTGTGCCCCTGCGACAGCCAAGTTTGATTATTTCTAATGAAAATTCTTTAAGAACAGGCATTAAATGATCTAAGGGCTTTTCTTACAACCCATGTAATGATTACATACGTGGGTTTGTAAATATTTCCACATATTGCAATTTAAATGTCATAAGTAGATCTCAAAAATACTGAGAAAAGTGGGAAACGGAGTGTCTTATCACTAGGTTTGGTAAAGCTGCAAAGAGAAAAATATAAAATTTAAATATATTTTGGTTAGTGTTTTCAGGACATGCTACAAATACTCATATTGTTTACACTGTTACATTATATTCTAGAACATTTGCACAAAATAATATTGTTAAACAATTAACTGACATGTAAACGCCATATTAAGACTGTCAGCTGTCATATTAAAAATAAAACTTTATAATTATTATCAATATTCTTGTGTACCTATTAAATCCAGATATTTTGAGTGTTTCTTCATTTTCTTTTTAGCGTCAAGCTCTATCCCGAGGGAACCTATTATTAAAACACTCCGTTCCCTATTTTCAGCCGAATTCCGTAGACATTACTTGTTGAGTGGCGGAACTCAACGCCGCGCTTTGCCTCGACACAGAAGCCAGGAAATTGAAATATTAAATCCCTTCGAGTGAGAATCGAACAATCAACCTTTCGCCTTTACAGTCACACTTTGTTCCCCTGCACCACGAGTGGCCTTCTTCAGTTTAATGTTTACTTATGACATACATTCCGATAACACATCTAGAGTCATTATGTGACTTAAGAATGACTTTATTTAACTTCCTTTGTCTAAAGGTCAATAATACCTTGTACATAACAATAGTATAACACCTTCCGGTTTACGAATAGAAACAATATATTATAATAATCATTTTAATCATTTATAGGAAATGATCAGGTCACTAACCTTCTATTGCTTGACTTAAGATTGGGAATGTGCGTTGATAAGGACTGTGCGTTGATAAGAAAGAACAATTGAAAGTGTAGGGTTGACTGCCTTGGTGTTGTTGAATGCGTTTTTTTTAGAGTATAATTACATTCTACTGATTAGAAGAGCCTTGAACTTGAACGTACTTTGATAAGAAACATTTTATAATTTCAAAGAATTGTTTAATAAAATAATTACTTATTATATTCAAATCCTAACTATATTAACCTTCCTGGATATTGCGAAAGTTGCGAAATTTTTTGTTCATAATCCTAATGAATCTTACCGTGAATAATAAAAAAATATAAAAAAAAAACAAAAACTTCTACAACATAAAACTAAAAAGAAAAAACAAGCCTAATGGTTCACATCAGGATTCGTGGCTGACTCGTTTGCAATTATAGGCATCAGACTATGGAATGACTTCCCAGAGACCACCAGAAAAGGCTTTTAAGCGGTGATTAAAAAACTTAATTATCATTAATTTTCACTATTTTTTCCAAAAGAAGATAATAGTTAAGTAGTTTAGTTAGGTACTCGTACATACTTACCTATTTATTTAAATTTGGTAAGATGCATGTATGTATAAGTATATATTTATTATTAGTGTATATGTGTCATACAGACACACATATATTACTTTTATATATATATTTTTATATACGAATATATAGACTTGTTTTTATACACCTCTCACTTATCATATCATTAAGCCTGCATGCATATTTTTGCTTAAATTGTGTACAATAAAGAATAAATGAATAATTAATTTTGTATAATATAGATAAAGATCTTTGTCTATGATCTTTTTAAACAAAAAAATTAACTTTGACTGGTCTATGCTTGGTTGTTATTGGTCTTGTAGACCAATAGTTTTTATAAGCTTTAATTATTATGATGATATATATGATTTTCTTTCCTAAGTGTGGAATAACACTTTAAAAATGTTTAAAAATAGCTTTAATTATTATTACATTTATATATGTATATATATCAAAGAAAGAAGTAGATATGCTTGGATAGAAAGTTGCGCACGGATTAAAATATACAGCACTTTGCCTCTTATTTTATTCCTAACTAGTGGCCCCCACGTGGCTTCCTCAGATTGAATTTTACAAATTTATGTTTAAGTATTATAGTAATAGCTACGTGTACTCAAAAACACACAGTTATTTTAAAATCACAGACAGTCACTTCATTTTTATTTATATCATCATCATCATCATATCAGCCTTTCGACGCCCACTGTGGAACATACGCCGGTCAGAATCGGTGGGCGTAAACTTCCTCGGGGGACCGAAGATGTTTACGCCCACCGATTCTGCAAAGCTTGTATCAGCAACAATGTCAGTAGCCTTTGTTCTCCTACTAATGTCCTTATTTCAGATTCTATCAAGTATCAAGTAAGTATATATTCTATCAAGGAGTAGAATAATGAGCATTGCTTTCTCCATTGCCCGCTGTGTGTCACTGAGCCTCCTCACGAGATATATAGGTAGCACCCATGTCTCGGTCCCACTCGTTCTCGATGTATGATACCTGAATTAAAATAAAATATTCAGGTTTACAATCCCTTAGGGCACAGAAAAAATTAAGCTTCTAAGTTGACTTAGCAATCATAACGCGACGTCAACCAACATTCAATATTAAAATATTGATATAAGTTCAAAATTCCAAAAATCAAAAATAAAAATTTCCCAAAAAATCGTGCGTCAGTCGGTCGGTCTGTCAATCAGACAGTCGATTTGACTAAGGCAAAGTGAATTTTCCTATGAGTATACTTAACTTAAAAATTTAGAGAATACCAATTTTTACAGCGAATAAACTAATTGCAAATGTTAAAAACTATGGTTAATATTTTATTTCGTTAACTGGGTACTTGTAAGGCGATGTAAATTGTTACATTTATTGTATTGTTCTCATGTAAGTGAAATTGTATTTCTTTGTGAGAATAAATTCTTTAAACATAAAAATCATAATATTATTTTCACTATTAACTATCATGAAAAAAAAATTGTTAATCCCTTTTTATGCCTTATGTCACCTAATTCCATTTTTTTATATACATCCTTTTTATTTTTAGGATACCATGCCACTACTATTTTCTTATTGAAAAAAAAATCTGACGGCAGGCAAGTCTACAAGAGAAAACTCATCCATATCGTCCTTATACGTAAAAAATAAAATTACCGTTTAACTGACCTACATAACAAGATATGCCCTTTTTAATAAATTGTTGACAACTTCATACATAAAATACAACTTAGACATGCGCATTTTAATATGTTAGACACAGACATAAATACATTCTATTAAGGTCATCGTGTAAAATACCGTTATACAGATGAACTTGTACTTCCCTACGAGAAATAGTATATATTTAAAAACTTAAGACCTTTGCAGAGTTATTGTCACATATTTGACATTATACATGTAATAAATATACATAAATAACGGAGCGAAAACATTATCATAGGTATATCAAAAGATCCTTCTTTTTCATTTCTCCGCGCTGGTTGACAAAAGCTCGGTGTTGAGTTGCGCCACTTAACAACGTCAAAGTCTGGAGAATTAGATGAAAAGTGATGAAGACGTGAAGTTGCTTTTTCTTAAAGACTGTTTGTATCCTTTTTTTCATTTAATTTCCTCAAGTGGGAATCTAATTGTCGCGTTAACAAAAACGCTACAAGTTGTGGATTCACACGCTTGTACCACTGCACCACGACTAGCATCTTGTCTTGTTTTAATGAGATACTAGGTTCCCAGGTTCCAATTGCTTATCCTGCTGTATGCGGGATACAGCGTAACCTAGTGTTAAGACACTCCGTTCCTCAGTTTCCGCCGAGTTTTGTAGGCATTGCGTATTGAGTGGCGGAATATATCATTTCTAAATTTCTAATAAATATTTCATTTCTTCGAGTGGGGATCGAACCCACAACTGGTCGATTTTACAGTCACACCTTGTACCCCTGGGCCATGACTAGCCTCACTCTTTATAAGAATTACGATAATATAATACCAAAGACACTGGACACATTAAATATTAGACAAAAAAATAATTCATTGTATTGAATTAATAATCGCATGTTTTCTAATAAAATTCGCTAAGAATAGCTGTCTAATGTCAAGTAACGGTACTCCGGCTTCTGACCATGCATTTAATGCACATATTCTACCGTAAAAGGAAAATTGTCAATGATCAAAATGATAATTAATATTTTTTTTTCTTAAACATAGGTATTATTAATGCAATTAAACTACACGGAATGCGTTTGTAATAAATTGACACTGTTTTTGTATTAGTTTTCTTTTTATTAGACATAAATCGCAACAAATGTTAAATGTAAAATTAGAGCCAAGTTAAATGGGAAGTGATGCGTCGTTCTGGACTTCACCGATAAAACAATGGGAGATCACAGAACTTATATAGATCTCCTATTGTTTCAGACTCGGGATAGAAATTAAGCTCTTAATTTTAGCTCTTAATAATAGTCCATATGCAAGAAATTTTGTGAATTTATTGAAACAATAATTTAACTCAAATGGTTATTGATATATAATATTGTATAAAAACCGGTATTTTTGTAACTCACTCACTTATCAAAAACCGCTACCAAAAGTTTTCTGAGCTTTTGCGGACTTAGAAAAGTCTTTTGTCAGATTTGTGAGAGTAAAATAGTGAAAGACATTAACCCTGTACAATGTGAACGGACTCTTGCTGCAGGCTGTAAAGTCTCTTTACATAGATCACTCAGCCTGCGTGGGCCTGCTGCGAGAAGGAGCTGGCATGTCACCCTGGTTTGACATCTAAACGGGTATTAAACAAGGATGCGCCATGTCAGCTTGGTTGCTTAATTTGTATTTGGATAACTGTTTCCAAGGATTGAAAAAAAGTGAGATGGGACTGAAAGTAGGTGACTTGATGATGATATGATGAAATGGCAAAACGTCAGCCCAGCTACACGTTTGGCCGTACACAATGCAGTGTTGGTACCGACGTTTTTATTCGGCAGGGAAACTCCACAGTTTTACAGAAGAAAGGAAGAGTGAAAGGTAGATGAATGCCGTGGAGATGCAATCTCTTAGTAGAATATGAGAGTCAGATTAGGTTAGAAAGATTTGTAATGGAAAATTGAGCGGTAAGAAACGTAAGAGGAAACCTCAGTTGACTCAAACTCATATAAACCTCAAATAGAACAAAGCCTGTACGCAAAATATGTCGAGTAAAATTAAGAGCTTGAATTCTCACCAACCGTCACATTCACAGTTAGCCGCTGAGCTTCTGCAGATTCTTTAAGTTCGAAGAAGATTTAGAAGATAAAAGATAACTATTTTGAAGATTCAGTATAAATGATAATATTGATAAAAAGTTTTTGTAGTTTATATTTCATGTGCCGTGTACCTTCCAATTGACTCCTTTTTTAGTTTTATTATATTTACAAATTAAATACTGAGTAATTTATATAATCATTTAATAATAACTACAGCAAAAAATACGTAATGAAACTTCTAGATAATTGATGTAAATAACAAAATTAATAAAATAAGACAACGACAATATAGTTGCCAAAAAAAACATAATATGACTTATGCCGATTATTTGATTATGATTTCAGCAGATATAATAAAGTGCTTTTACGTCAGAACTAACCTAGCCTTGAAAATTTTATAATATTATTATAATCTGATAAAATTACTAAGATATTTTGGAAATGTCTGGCTGTATGTATGTATAGTTCACATCACACCCACGGAAGAAAGGCATAAAGTGGCATTGGGTTTCGCAACCCTGCATGTACTTAATTTATTAATGCATTCTATCTGCTTGTACATCACTTTATATAAACTTTTTAAGCTTTTTTCATTTTAATTAAATTGAATCCCAAAAATCCAAAACATTTTTGTTTAATATATATACTTTTGCTCATGTAAATTTGTATTCATACATCAAGGTGTCTCGGCGGCAATAAAAATGAATTCGCAATTGTTTGTTTTTAGCAGAGTAGGCAGAAGGAGCCTGGGAACCTAGTGTTAAGCATTCCATTCCCATTAAAACATTTTCTTTCCCAACTTTCCACCGAATTCTGGAGGCACCACGTATTGAGTGGCGGGACTCGAACCCGCGCCTCCTGGACCAGGCGCTCTGATCACTAAGCCATACGTTCTCATCAAGCTACGTTAAATTTTTTATACGCTTTCTAAATAAGTATTTTTCTTTCCTAACTGTGGAATAACACTTTAAAAATTTTAAAAATATAGCAACCATGTTTTTTTAGATTGCTTTTATTTAAGAGTACTCTTTAAAGAGGAAAATCTAGCAATAACATTAGAGTTTCGTCGAAAGTCAATCAAAGGCAGATAGTAAATTAGTTATTTTTTCCAATTTAGAAGATACTAGTAGAACTATGTAAAAAATATGTTTCGTTCGAACTATGACAAAAAAACATTTTAATGTAAGGCAATGACGGAGCATTTAGATGAAACTACTAACGTTTTCTATTAGAACAACCAAAACAAACTGAATGGTAGAGTTTATAAATGACTGACTCGGAAAGTGAAAACCTTTGTCTTTTAAATTTGATAATGGAAAAGAATGCAGTGGTAACATTATAGTTTGTTATATTTAGCGTCACCATATATCCCGCACACAGCAGAGTATGCGGAGGGAGTCTAGTGTTAAGACTCTCCGCTCTCTATTTCTCCGCGGAATTCTGGAGGCATTGCGTGTCGAGTGGCGGAACGTCGCGCTTAAATTCATTATTTCATTTTATTCGAGTGGAAATCGAAACCACAGCCTGCCGCGTATACAGTCACATCTTGTGCCACTGCGCCACGACTGGGCTATATGTTTTGTTATTGTATATTGTATATAATTTTATTCTTTTGCGAGGCCGGTCGTGGCGCAACGGTACGAGGTGATGAAATATTTACTTAAATTTATATTTCCATTTCTTCGCTGTGGTGTCTAGGCAAAGCGCGGCATTGAACTCTGCCACTCAACACGCAACGCCTCCTGAATTCGGCAGAAAGTGGGGAACGGGAGTGTCTTAACACTAGGTTCCCTCTGCTTACCCTGCTGTGTGCGGGATACAGCGTGAAGCTGATTTATTTTATTTATTTTAATTTAATTTTATTTTTAAAATCACAGTCTACATGCAACACGATCAAATAATTCTACACATAAAACTCCTATATATTATCTATCTATCTATCTAATCTATTATTTACCATATTTCATTTACTAAAACATAATTATAAAACATACTCGTAGGTACTGTTACTTTGAAAATTAGTCGTGGAAACAAAGTCTTGTTGTATAGTGCAAAAACCTTTCAGCGTATATTTGCGTAATTCTACACTATAAAAGGAGGGTGCCCACCCCGGGGGTGGTTAGTGGATGAGGGAGGTTTACGCTCTGAATAGTACACGATGAAAGCCATTTTAATAAAGAAACTACTCGTGTGCAAATACTGCAGGTATAATAAAGTGCTACTACAACTTAATTAAACATTATTTCTTGTATTAATTAAAAAATATATTATTAATAAGTTTTTTCTATATTTTTTTTACTTTTAACGAGTATCCGTCACAAGCATCCGTTATTTGATTGAATGTCTTAACTCTTTTATGTTATGTTTGCAACCACAACCACAGTATGTATTTGACAATTTTACAAAATTAGCAATGAGATGTGGCTTATCTATATAAAAAAAATTAATGTCAGCCTATAGATGAAATAAAATCCCAAAAGATTTAAATGACAGTTTATTGATTGCATAATAGTAAAGACGACTATACTAAAATAATTTTGAAAGTTTTCCTAAATATATTTAAACAATATAAAATAACTATAACTATAACTAACTTCACGCTTTATCCCTAGCGGAGTAGTCAGAGAGAACGGAGCGCCAAACGCTACGGTCTCTACATACGTCTTTCGCCTCGTCCACTGTCATCAACCTCTTCATACATGCCATCCGGGGGATCCTCATGCTTTTTACGTGACCTTCCTCCAGTATCTTTGATACTGTGTTTTCGAAGGTCAACCGAGGTCTCCCCCTATCTCTCTGACCGCTCACTTTTCTATCATAAATCTTTTTCGCCATTTTTTCTAGCTAGCTAGCTTTCTAGCTGAGCACGTTCTTCTTCATTCTCTCTGTGTACCTCTTCATTGCGGATTCGATCAGCTAAGCTAACTCCACATATCCTACGAAGAGATCGCATCTCCACAGCATTCATCTTTCTTTCATTCTTCTTCTGTAATACCCACGTTTCGCTGCCGTATAACAGAGTCGGTACCAAAACTGCATTGTGTACGGCCAAACGCGCAGCTGTGCTGACGTTTCACCGTCTCATCAATGCAGCTAAGACTCCGTTAACCTTGTTACCGCCAGCAATACACCTTTCCACAATCATCTCGTATCTTCCATCTCTACTGAACATACTTCCCAAGTATAGCGCTTCATTCACTTGTTCTAATATCTTACCATTTACACTGATCTTGCATTCCGTCCTTTCTTCATCTCTTTTAAAAATCAGAACCTTTGTCTTATGTATTATGGTGAACTGCACAAAAATAATATACATTTATAAATGTAACAATCTATACTAGGTATAGATTTCAAGGTGATTGTGAATACAGAGTGCTACAATTAAGGACAATGAACTTTTTATTCTAAATTGTCGATTTCGTTCGTCGATGACGATGCCTTTTATAGTCGATTACTTCATTCTTTCTATCTGCCCTTCCCGATCTCTATATCGACTTTATCAATAACTAGTTTAAAGGAAATACCTATTACGTAATCAATATATCCAAGCGGCAAGCAAGTAGATTGTTAGAATTCTTGTTTCGTAGAATATCACAAAATGCAGCTTTTATGAGCAACGTGCATTTAAAAAGAGTATATTTTCTCCTTTTCTTTATTTTAAAAAATATTTAAAAAAAACTCTAATAAAAAGTGACAACCCTATTTTACCTTTACACTGAAATTACTAAAAATGTGATCTGTCATCTGTTAATATATATGCCTTTGTAAAGATTTAATTATAAATGGAAAAGATATTAAACGAATTAGTTATAAATTAATTTTCATTTCAAAATTTTCAGCTTCAGCTTCAGCTTCACGCTGTATCTCGCGCACAGCAGGGCAGGCAGAGGGAACATAGTGTTAAGATACTCCGTTCCCCACATGGAAAATGAGAAGTGTTTTGGCACCACTCGTGTTGTTCTCTGTGCTTATCCCCCTATCCGGGTCCTGTAATATACGTGTAAATAAGAAACGATCAAATCTTATAAAATCAGATTCAGACTTACAATATTATACAATATATACAAACAATATTATACAATAAATACATATTAAAAATATAATATATGTACATAAAATACCAAAGATTAACATTTATCAAAAGAAATTACGGCTTAACACTTGTTATGACAATTTATCGCCTCCACAAGGTTAAACAGATCAATTAAAATAATAAAATACTGCAAAGTCAAAATTAAAGGTTATTGAAAGCTAAAATATATAATGAAAGTTTTTTTTTGTTTTATTCATAAAAAATGTCACTAATTTTTTTTTTCGCTGTTAAACAATAAAGTATTGTTTAACAGGTAAATGCTGGTTTGTCCTTTCGATACGCTGTTTTTCAGGAACCATTTTGGTACGCTTATTTTCTGTTTTTAATTCCCTAATAAATAGCTTAGAACATAAAATTTCATAATATGATTGTGAAAAATAATCCTTTTAAATACGTAATACGAACAAATTTATTTGGCCATGCCCTTGTCCGCAAGTCGTAAAGGCTTAGGCATATTTAACTACAGTATTGAAAGGAAAATAAATAAACGTTACATAACAAAACAAAGCTTTGTTATTGATTACTGCTTTGCTGTAATATGTTTTTATAGCGACTGTCGACACGGCGATTATTGCAAGGTCACGTCTGCCAAAAGATAGCAGATTCAATTACCGAATGCTATAATCAAAGCGAGAAATTAAATTCTTTTAGTATTACTCATATATTTAGGATTTCATACTTTTTAAGGAGAAAAGGAACCCTTATCACTTTTTTGTCCGTCTGTCTGACTGTTTGTGATATCGAGTTGAAATTCCAACCATATACTTAGATTTACGGCCCCCCATTTCTTGCAACAAAAAAAAAGTATTTCTACGTTTACTTAAAAAAAAAGATGGCCTTTTATATAGGAAAAACCTCGTACTTCGACTCTATAAAGGGAATCAAAATTAATAGGCTACTTCCGCTTAAACTATACTTTTGTGGTTAAATCTTAAAAATTAATAGCCTTAAAAGGGAGGCAAATTTTGGTATTAAAGCCACTAGTTTAAGTTAGGTATCAGATGAAAGGGCTCTGGGCAAGCTAAGCCTGAATTTCAGTAAAAGCTGGGACCTCCAACTTATATACGGAACCCTCGGTGGGCGAGCCAGACTTGCGCTTCTCCATTTTTTTTATACTAGCGACCCAAACATAGCTTTACCCGCTTAAACTTATTATTATATTATAGCCAAATTATTTAAAATCTTTACATAAATTGTAGCCTATGTGTTTTCCTGATTTTCTGAGATCGAACTCACAACCAGTCACACTTTGTGCCCCTGCGCCATGACTGGTCTATGGTATTTATTTCTAATTAAAAAATATTTGATATATGCATAAAAGTATGTAGCGAACATTGTTTTGCTAATAATTCTACATTACACAAACGAGTGAGTTGTTAAGTTATATGATTACTTATAAATAATATATAGTTATAAATTCTTTGAGGCCAGTCGTGGCGCAGGGGCACAAAGTTTGACTGTAAATCGACTGGTTGTGGGTTCGATCCCCACTGGAAATTAAATTTATATTTCCATTTCTTCGCTCTGGTGTCTAGGCAAAGCGCGGCGTTGAGTTCTGCCACTCAACACGCAACGCCTCCAGAATTCAGGAGAAAGTGGGGAACGGAGCGTTTTAACACTGAGTTCCCTCTGCCTACTCTGCTATGTGCGGGATACAGCGTGAAGCTGATTTTATTTAAATTCTTTGTCTACAAAAGATGACTATCGTGACGCATTGGGACAGTATATGAGTTACCGCGATAATTGAGGGTTTGTTCCCGACTCGACAGAATGAATAGTTTTTATTTCGTGGTTCTGGTGTGGCATTGGTCAAAGTATGGTGATGGTCAAGGTTAAGCATTGAGTTCCGTCACTCAAAATTGAACCGCATTTTCATAATTGAACCGGAGAAGCTAGAAAAAAAAAGTAAATGTTTTTAGTCTTAATAGTATATAATTACAATTAGGGTTACAAAGGCTCCATTTTCAAAATAACCTAGATATTATGATAATTAATGTTAAGTTTCTTAACATTGCACTCATTATCTAAATTAACGTTTAAGTCAGAAATCATATAGCCCTCAGACAGAAACCGAACAACCTACACTGTATCACTGTATATTAAACTACTAAGAAGCAAAGATATTTCAAAGGTGATACTAATTTGCCTGTAACTGTACCACAAAATAAATATAGATTTCTTTTTAATATTTTGGTGTCCCCAGAATATTAGTAGGAGAAACTCAAATACAGTGAATTATACATATTCTTTCTTTATCTTAGAAATGTTTGCCTGTCTCTTATATCCATTGCAAGTTAAAGCTCTAATCTAAATGTGACCAGGAAACTCATTTAATTATTACATATTAATTTTCTCAACTGGAATTTGAACCTACAATGATCACCATTTTTGATATTCAAAAATATTCCAGATAATTCTAGACAGAATTAACCAAATCAAACTATTAGTAAACTATTAGCAAAGAACTAAAAATAGTTATACTATGCTTTGCAAATCGATTAGTCAAGCTACATCAATCTTTAGAATAATGATGATCCATTTGCTACCAGTTCCTGAAAGTAATAACTTAGTTAGTTTTAAAGAGTGTATATTATACACGAATCCCGTGTTTTTGTAATTCACAACGTATATTGGAAAAGAAATAGTTTGAAAATGTCCTAATTCTAAAACCAACGTGGTGCAATTCTCTCCATTCCATCATGGGTTCTCGATTCCCGTATCGTCGTATTTACAATGCAAAATGAGACGTTTTGTATTTACATTATTTTTTGGGTAGCAACTTATGTCTCAAGTCAAGCAATTCATAAAAGTAGAAAGTGTACGTTTCAATTAAATAGTGAAAAGATGACCTAAGGTGACAGGGTCATAAGGTAAGTTGACATAAGATGACTTATGTCAATTTACCTTATGTCACTATTTTCTATTCTGTGAAAAAAGTACTGATAACATAACGTGAACTGATAAGGCAAAGAAAACAAAATAATATAATCAACAGCAACAATGGTTATACTGAAGTCTATTAAAAATGAAACTGATGGAAAAATCATAGCGGCCATAAATTTTGGTCTATTATATGAAATATAGATAAATATAAAAAAGAACACTTTGCCTAATTATTTTTACTTATCTATTAGATAATTGTGCATATAATTACAGTATATAAAAATAACATGTCAATAAATTATATATATATATATATATATATATATATATATATATATATATATATATATATATATATATATATAATTTAGCTTCACGCTGTATCCCGCAAACAGCAAAGTACACAGAGGGAACCTAGTGTTAAGACACTCCGTTCCCCACGTTTCGCTGAATATTACGTATTGAGTGGCGGCGCCTAAAGCCGCGCTCAGGCTACCAGAGCGAAGAAGATATAAAATTAAAATATTTAATTTTCTCGAATGGGAATCGAACCAACAACGCCACCGCCATGTCCAGCCCCACATTATTCTCTTAGCAGATACATGATATGCCTTTCCAAATAAATTTCCAGCATTATTAACAAGGAATTCAGCCACTTACAAGTTCACGATACGTTTCTAAAGAGACAAAGGTACGCAATGAATAATTGATGAATAATTTTGGACAACACTTAGTACTTTACTTCTGTAAAACTTATTAATATATAATTGTATATTCTAATATAACAGAATCGGATATAAGGAAGGAAGCAGAAGAAAAAGAAAAAAAGTTCGAAAAAAAAGTCCCACAGGGGACGCCCTTACTGACGTCGTCATCTTCACAAGTAGCTTATTCAGTAAGCAAATTTTTCAGGGACAGAATACATTGATATCAAAAATTAAAATTAAAAAAAAATCAATAAAAGTAATAACAAAGGAAATATATTTATTCATTATCAGATTTTTGTCTTCTGTAACGAATATCGAGGAAAATTTGTTTTATGAAAAAAAAAGTTTAGAGATTCTACATTCACATCGTAGTTTCATTCGTAATATTTTCGTCCTATTCGTAATAAATTTCAAATATACTTTATCGACAGTCACATGTCCTTTATTAAATACAAAAATATTCAAGGAGATTTACTTTTACTATATTTTGTATGTATGTATGTATTTATTACAAATCGCAAATTCCTTTCTAACTATATTATTTTCTAAATATAGCATATATATTTCATTTGAAAATTCTTTCCAACCCTTAAATTGGGAGGCTGCACACACGTTATACGCAATAAAAACGATTTAAAGTAATTTTTCCAGGCGTACGAATCTCATAGCTCATAACAAGAGGCTTGGATTGTCGCTGTTTCGCCTATCTATTTAAATTTATTACATTTTAACTATGTTTGAGGAGTATAAAAAAGTATTTCCTTTTTAAATTCCTTTTAACTTTTTCCTTTTTAAATTCCTTTAAACTTTTTATTTAAATCATAAACACATATATGATTAAATTTAGTCTTAGGGCGATGTAGTTGAAAATTAGACAGACCAACAAATATGCCTCGTTTTTACTTAGATTTTTATATTCTTTACTGTTTTTTATAATCTGAAGGCTTAATATACTGTAATATACTATATTTTACGCATTATTAAGAGATTTATAATAGTATGTTTAGCCTTTACTAAAATTTGGATGCGTCAAAGATTAAAAAAACATTTTTAGATATGATATGATAAACAATATGATATGATCTGATTTCTGAAAGAGATGAAGAAAGAACGAAATGCAAGTACAGGTATACTTGGGAAGTGTGTTCAGTGGAGATGGAAGATACGAGACGGATGTGGAAAAGTGTATTGCTGTCGGTAACAAGGATAACGGAGCAAGAACTTTAGCTGTATTAATGAGACAGCGAAACGTCAGTACCGACACTGTTATACGGCAACGAAACGTGGGTATTACAGAAGAAGAGGGGTAGGATATGTGAAGCCAGCTTAGCTGATGGAATCCGCAATGAAGAGGTACACAGAATGGCAGGTACTAGCGAGGATGTCACGGTAAGAATGAAGAAAAACGTGCTCAGCTGGTTTGGGCACGTCGAACGAATTAGTGATGAAAGCTTATAGCGTATATACGTTTTGACTTTTGTATTTTATTTTTTGATAAAGAAACAATTCTTTATTTATAAACACTGTGAATCTCTAGAGCCAACAAGAATCAAACACAAATAAGTTTTCGTTCTTACTATCACATGATAAATAAAAAAAAATCTACAATCAAAAGACACAGATTTTTTATACAAATCGCTGAACAGGAAGCTAGCTAGCCACAATGGTCCATTCTAAAAATTATAATTTTAAATTGTTTTGTAACAGCAATGTAATTGGTCGTAAGTCCCAAACGAGTTTACTTAAAAAAATGTTTATTCTTAATTAAAAATACACAATAATAAAAAACTATGTTTTAAATAGACTTATATACTTTTCAGAACATCTATTATATAAAAAGTTTCATTTGGGTTATGATTTTTTAATCATACTGTAGTCCCGACCGCAGCTTCGCCCGCGAAATCACGAACGTATTCGTGGAACTCAACGCCGCGCCTTGCCTTGTTACCAGGTCGAGGAAATAAAAATAAATAATATTTTATTTCCTCAAGGCCTGAGGCCAGTCATGGCGCAGGGGCACAAAGTGTGACTTCCGCCACTCAACACGCAATGCCTGCAGAATTCGGTAGAAAGTGGGGAACGGAGTGTCTTAACACTAGGTTCCCTCAGCCTACCCTGCTGTGTGAGGGATACAGTGTGAAGCTGATTTGTTTTTCATTTACTCAAGTGAGATTCGAATCCACAACCTGTCTCGTTTACCGTCGCACGCTAACTAAAAATAAAAATTCAATCAACTTCACGCTGTATCCCGCACACAGTAGGGTAGGCAGAGGGAACCTAGTATTAAGACACTCCGTTCTCTACTTGTGTTGAGTTGCGGAACTAAAATATATTAATATGGCGTCAATCTTCAGACGTTAACATATTATAATAAGGCAGACTCTTTACACTCTTCAGTTTTAAATGGGTAATGTTTTCGTAGAACATTGTTTTTTTGTATCTCATAAGCTTGACCCGGAACGGCGCATCAAATGTAAGCGTTCAGAAAGCTCATATTCGGCAACCTTTTGGTAAAACGATGAAATTCAAGGTTTCTTCTATTTCTTAAAAAAAAGAAATACTAGAGAGAAATACTAAGAGCAATACTTTTTTTTCATAACAGTGGTATGGATACTTCAGGTTTTTACTTCTTTAGTTTCCACATTTACCTAAGCTTAACTACGTTAACAGTGGTATTGGATTGTAGGTGACAAAATTCATAGATTTTAATCAAAAAAGATATATATATTGTTGAGATTTTTTAATTCATAAAACCTTTTGAATGAAATGTCCGATTTTAATAAATCAAAGAGTAAAACTAGGTAGGAGGTATTGAAACAGTCTCCAATACGATTTTTTTTTTGGACTAGGATTCATATAAAGGTATGGATAACATGCTCTAATTACAGTCGGCAGTTCTGTCTAATATTAAACTGTAAAAAAGTTGTTGTATTGTTAAAACTACATTAGTAGGACATATGGTATCGCGAAGTTTTTTTTATTTATGGATATATTATTTAATTTTGTAGACCATTTTTTTGTTTCATCTTCAACAGTTTCTGTAGCGCATGCGATGAAAGACATTTCTACTTTTTTACACCTTTTGTTATATTAATGAAATTTTAGTAGTGATGCCTATTTTTTTAGAAATAAATATAGCCAATGCTATTCAGTGATAACGTAGCATTTTAAATGATAAAAGATTTTTTTAAATCGGTTCAGTATTTTTTTATATTTATCCTCTACAAACATACACACAAATATTTCCTCTCTTAATAATAGTATAGAAGTAAAGATATAGACAGATGTCGGTCGACAGATGAGATCATAATATCTCTATATAAACATAATTATTATTCAAATGATTTCTATCATATTAAAACTTTTGCTTAAGTGACTTTTGTATAATTTATTCCAATAATTGACCATTACTGTCAAAAAGTACAAGAGAGCACAAGTTTTACTTATGTTATTCAATCACACATATAAAGCAATTTGATAATATCTAATATAGGATAATAATATAATATTTAAAAGAAAGACAGTATTGTGATAACATTTTTTTTAAAGTAAGACTCAATTATATTTCAAAATTATATGAATATTTTGAACAATAAAAAATAAAAACGCTGACTTCAGCGATGAAGAGTGCATCTCCTAACGCATCAAACGAATGCCAAAAGGTCGCAAGCTCTAATTGATATTTATATATTTTTTACCAGCTTCAAACTGTATCACGCACTCAGCAGGGTAGGTAGAGGGAACTTAGTGTTAAGACATTCCGTTCTCCACTTTCCATCGACTTTTTCAAGACATTGCGTATTGAGTGGCGGGACGCAGGGTTTTTACTTTGGTGCCAGGGCGAGGAAATGAAAATATTGATAAATAATAATTCATTCCCTCCAGCGAGGATCGAACCGCAACGGTCGCGTTACAGTCACACCCTTGTGCCTCTGCGCCACGACGACAATCTAATTGATATTAATTATAATTTTATTCTTATTCAATAACCTCACTCCTCCAATTCCAATGCTTCATGTATAAATTTATAAACGAATAATCAAAAGTTTTAGCGCTTTTACTATTGATATTGTGAATGTATATAGCTAAAAATAAAAGTCGTAAGCCTTAAGCGATAACATTGGCATTGACTTACAAAAGTGAAACTAGGAGTTACTTATATAGACGTAGACTTCTAGTGTCGTTTACCTGACTATACCTTCGTAACCAACTAGCTTTACCACACAAATACGAGACCAAAAAGTTTATTGGTGAAAAATCGTAATAAAAGACGACAGTTGTCAATTCCGACTACAAAATAAAAGTGTATAGCTGTGTTTATAGCTTCATGATATATCCCGCACATATGTACTTCTGACAGGCATCGGGTAGGCAGAGGGAACTTGGGAACCTACTGTTAAGATATTTTGTTCACGTTTTAAAAAACTTCCGTTCCGGCGGAACTCAACGCAGCCGTATGTAGCCGTAATGCGTATGACTCGTACACAAACGTACTTTACAGATATTTATTATGAATATATTCAGTAAGAATATCGTTATGTTTAAAAAAGTTTATAAAGAATAGTCTAAATATCACATCAAAAATGGTATATTTTTTTTTAACAAATAAATAAATTGCTTTCCATAAGTTGTTTCAAGATTCATTGCAAACTCATAATCTTTTTATATTGATTTATAGCAATTGCATTAATACTTAGCAAATAATTGGCTTTTTATAGACTTCTGATCTGGCCACTATTTTTATTTATTTCCAAAACAATTTGGAACATCCTGAATACTGTGAGGATTTCACTTAATATCCTTCTTGATTCCAACACACTTCTACGTAAAAGTAAGAATTCATCTAAACTGTTATAAATCCTTATACATTGTCATACTCTTTTATGGATTAACAGTTGTTATCAGCTTCACGCTGTTTCCCGCACACAGCAGGGTAGGCAGAGGGAACCTTGTGTTAAGACACTCCGTTCCCCGCTTTCTGCCGAATTCCGGAGGCATTGCGTGTTGAGTGGCAGAACTCAACGCCGCGCTTAACCTTGACACCAGAGCAAAAAAATGGAAATATAAATTTAAATAAAAATTTCATCTCCTCGAGTGGGGATCGAACCCACAACCAGTCGGTTTTACAGTCACACCTCGTGCCGCTGCGCCACGACTGGCCTCAGAATAACAGTTGTTATTTTTTTTATTTAACTTATGCTTATATGAACACACATATGAAATATGTGTATTTAAAAAAGAACAATTATTTTAAGACAGAATATTTTTTACCGATGCCAAAAGTACGATTCTTTTAAATTAATTATCAATATTTTTATTGGAAATAATAAAAATATTTTCTGTTTTTAATATATTTTCGGTATAGTAGGTATATTCATCAATTAAATCTATAGGATCTAAATAATTTGTAAATTAAATGTGCAGTCAAATCTAGGCATCTGGGCTCGGCTGTTTTAGCTTCACGCCATACCCCGCACGTAGCAGGGTAGACAGAGGGAATCTAGTGTTAAGATATTCCATTAAGCGTCCGTCTCAGCGTTTTTCCGCTGAAATTTGAATGGCGGAACTCAATACCGCGCTTTGTCTCGTAATCAGGGCGAGGAAATGAAAATATTTAATATTTAATTTCCTCGAGTGCGAATCAAACCTAAAACTTGTTTTTTACAGTCGCACGCTTGTACCCCTGTACCATGACTGGCCTCAGGTTATCCTGTAGCACTACTAATAAAATAACATTGTACTACAATACACAGTAAATTTCAAATTTTATAGTCTATTTTAATTTTTCTTGTATGTGTTATCTACATCGTCTACATACATCTTTCTGATCGTATATCGTTCATGTGATCACTGATGTTGGGTCTACAATTATTAACTTTGTAACTATACTTTAGATCTAAGACTTATTGTAAATCTGTTTTGTGATCCTTTTGATTCTAAATTAAAAAAAAAAAAATGTGCGAAAATTTAATCTATCGCGAATTTTCTATTACTATTTTTAAGATAGATAAAATCTAAACATGAATAATAATAGCTACTTAACGTGTTTAAAGTTATCTCTAAATTAAAATATTTGCATAAAATACTACGTTCCTTACAACATTTTAAAACATTATTTTAAATACACAACAAAGAGTTGTAATTAAAATTATTTCTTTAATCAGAAAAAAAAAACATAAATGTGATACATATTTTTAAACGCTCACATCCAAACCTTAATCAATTAGTTTACAAAAAAAAAAAGAAGTAGCTTCTAGAAGTGACCTATTTACAATCTGTGGCTAAAAGCACCAAGCGAACAACGTACAGCCAAAGCGTACAAATATGAAAGGGACAGGAGGCGTTCAGTTTACAGTTTTATATAAAAGAAGCGCAGTTTCGCAACCATACCGACTTGGAATCTCGCCGCGATCCTGTGAGGGTGCAACGAGAGCTAAGATCGTTTTCGTTTACGCGCGAAAAGTGACATAAAATAATTTTCAAAATGGCGGTTACAAGTGCCAGGAGTATTGTGAATATTAAGGAGAAGGGGCATTTCGAACATGAAAAAACAAGGATTGATAAATATACGGTAATTTATTTATTATTATTATTTTCTATTGTTCTCTATTAGGTGGTATATTGTAGTCGAGTGTATAAAATTATGTTTAATGTGTTTAATTAAAATATAAGAATTTTCTCCTTTCAAAGAATAAAATATTAAAATAAATAATAGTAATTACCAAATGAATATTTTAATTTTCCAGAATATTATTAGAAATACCTGAAAATTTTTGTTATTATTAATTTATTACATATTGCATAAAAAAAATATATTGTAACATTGCCAGTAGATACTACGATGCGAGATATACAAATGCAATAAAGCTAAATAATATTCTCAAGCATATTTTGTATAATGAAATATTATACAATATAATATTAAACAGATAATAATCATAATATAATATTAAAGAGTAATATTTCTGTATCATATTTTACTTATTGCTATTCTCTCCACATGAGCATTAATATACATTTATTTATTTATATGGGCACAATAGTTTTTACATTTATTCATTCAAAATTTGTCCAAAAAAATTACACATGTACCTCGTTTTATGGTGCATATTATACTTTTTGGTGACATATTGACAATTTTAATGTTAATCTAATTTACTAAATATATTGTTTAAACTTGATAATATGCTTATATGTACACAACATATATGTGCATATGAGGCAACTGGAAAATTTCGTTTCTCTGAAATTTCTATTATTATTTCTAAGTGATGCTGTTTTAAGCAACAACAAAAATGTATAATTTAATACTTACATATACATTTTACTATAAAATTGGATTTTTAGCTCATGTTAGGAAAGTATAGGATAATTTATTACTGTGGATATAATTACTATACTGATAATTGAATTAAAAGTGCAGTTTTTTTTTTCAGGACATTATCTATTATTAAACAGGATATGTACTACACATATCTCAACAATACGATATTAGATATAAAAAAATAAGATTATTTAATTTCATATCCACGATATTAACTGACATAAAATTTTAATAAAAATGAACTGCGTCATAAAATTTTGAAAAATAAAATTACTTCCTGATATTATTGATATTATTTTTTAAAAAGTTAACTTAAGTAAATTATTTTTTATCTGATATTATATGTCACTTGACGGGTGTTTTTTTGAAAAAGGCTTCTAACCTTGAAGCTCCATTATTGTAAAAAGTATGTATATATCCTCATATGTCATGATTTACAATGGAGAGATTGTACCCCCCCCCCCTCACCCCTCCTCCCCGACCTCGGAGGTAGATTGATTAAAGCCAAACGGATAATAAAGAAACCGATATAATTTGTTTCTTCCATATATCTTAAAAAAAACATAAAATGCAATGCTAACCATTCCATATAAGGCCATCTAAGTTGGTCTCTGACCTATTGAAATGAGAGTTGACAATGATAATTATATCTATATATTTCGAAGTAAATAGTAAGTGAGCAAGTAACTTTAGTCAAAAAGTATTTTTTTATTAACTTTGTAAGCACACAAAGCTCGTATCGTCGCTCGTCGAGCTTTTCACTTAACGACTCAAGTACTCTTTAATTTTCTTTATAATACCTGTTTCTTTGGCTGAAAAGAATTTATATGAAATATAATGTAGCGATCCTAGCCTACGATGAAATAACAAATACTGCATAAACTAATAACTAGAAAATAAAGTTAAAATAAGTGTCAGTCGTATCGTAGCGCGACGGTTGTGGATTCGATTTCCATTCGAGGAAATTTTTCGCTCTGATGTCGATGCAAAGCGTGGCATTGACATCCATTCAACTTGAAATGCCTTCAGAATTCGGTGGAAAATGGAGATAAGAAAAAGTATTCTATGGCAATGTCAAATTTTAAATAAATAAAATAAAATTAAAATTTAATTAAATCTTAAAATTATATCAAAAATTTGCTATATAGAAAAAAAAATGAAATATTGACTCAATCAATAAAAACAATAATAGATAATTCAAAATATGGTATGTTAAATATATAGAACAGCTACAGGCTTTATAACATATAACGAGCGAACGCTGCACAGGAATGCATTTAGAAATTGGCAATGTTTCAAATATTAGTACAATATTATACGTTTCATGTATAATATTTTAGTATGAATATAGTATCGTAGAGAGGATGGTTGTGGGAGCCACTTGTGGAATGCAATATTTAATTTGTTAATTTTCTTGGTCTGGTAATAAGCGCGACATTGGGTTCCGCCACTCAAAACGCAATGTCTCGAAAATTCCGGGGAAAATGGGGTAATGGAAATGAACCCTTTGCCTGCCCAGCTATATTTTGTCTATTTATAAATATATCACCATAAAAACTATGTAATTTTATATAGATACTTGTTAGGAAATAACAACAATAACAATAGGTAATATAAAATATATTTTTTCTTTTTCATTAAATAAAAAAACTATTTATTCATTTTTAAACTAATTTTATTTCAACGGGGAACGTGGGGAACGGAGTGTCTTAACACTAGGTTCCCTCTGCCTACCCTGCTGTGTGCGGGATACAGCGTGAAGCTGATTTATTTCAAAATCTTAAACTTATTGTGAAGTCATAAAATAAATTGACTATTTATATAAACAAATATAACTAATAACTACGACTCTAATAACTTTAATATTATCTTGCGTCACCATAAAAAACCTACTTAGTCAACAAAATTGCTATTTTAATCTTCCATTGTCAGTACAAATAACTGAATTAAATATTTTAACTACTAATTTGATTTGTTATAAAGAGGTAAAGACAATGTATTTATATAAAGTAAATGTATATACATATATAAAGAGATAAAGACAATGTATTTAAACAAGTGATTTTCAAATATCAAATTTGAATAAATTTCCCATTATTAACATTAATTAAGTCAAGATTAGTTAGCGAGACCAGTCGTGGCGTCCCTTGTGCCTAGAATCCCGCTGCCTATCCTGCTATATGCGGGATACAGCGTGAAGCTGATAAAAAAATTACACCACAAAATATTGAGTTCCTATATTGAATTAAACTTTAAATATGCTTATATCATAATGAAAAGGTTAATCGAAACACCCACATACTTGTTTTAATTAAAAATAATTGTTGTGCTTCACGTATCAAAATAAAATAAATTTAATTTATATAGGTTTTTTATATATAAAAAAATAAATAAAGTAAATAAAAAATAAACATCCGTACTTCCGTACATCATTACTTTCGAACATTCATAAATACCAAAAATTAAGAATTATTTTCACTATTTTTCTTTCTCTATCTTTACTTCAAGAATATTTTTAGTTTTCTTAACTCTAAGTGAGTTACGAATTAACATTATAAAATTTTACCAAAATATTGCCTGACAGTCTACGATGTAATTTACTTAAAAATTAAAATATAAAATATATCATAATAAACACTGCGACGTTAAGTTCCGCCACTCAACATGCAATGCCTTGAATTCGGCGTAAATTGGATAATGTGTGAATGAAGTGATTTATTGGGTACGGAGTGTCATAACACTATGTTCCCTCACTATGTGAAGCTAAAAAAAAGCATTTCTATTCATACATAATAATATGTCATTTATTCTCTAAATAGAAAATATCACAAAAGCAAAACATAATCGTATTTTAGTTAATTTTCGTAAACAAACGCTAAGCACGACCAGTACTTACCACTTAAGTGATACATCGTGCCCTAAAAGTCACTTAATCATAATTATATTAAGCACGAACAAAACCCTTCAGTTGTCTTATTTAACAAGTCTATCTGGCCTCAATCATCTGGTTTCGTGACTGCAAAGTATAATTGTATTTAGTATGTAGATACCGAAAACTCAGCTAGTTCCTGTTTGTGTAATGAAGTTTAAGTTCTTGACCCGGATTAAATTTATATTGGTTTAAGAAGATTTTTTACAACAGGTACCTATTAATATTAAAATGGTCATTGACATTTTGATTCATTATTCGGAAGGTGGGGAACGGAGTGTCTTAACACTAGGATTGCTCTACCTACTCTGCTATATGCGGGATACAGCGTGAAGCTGAAAATAATAGTAATAATAACCTTTTTTATTTAATTTACTATATTAATATTTACATTTATGAACAGACAGTAAAAAATGATAAAATATGTTTTAGGAAGTTGACACTAGTTTCTATTATTTTCCAGTAGAGAATGCAAATAGGTAGCCAGAGGTACCTAACATATATGGTATATTTTTAACTTTTTTAAAGTGTTATTCCACATTTAGGAAAGAAAATACTTATTTAGAAAACGTATAAAAATTTTAATGTAGCGGTACTCGAACCCGCGCCACCTGGAAACCGACCTGGTCGATTTCCAGAAGGTTAAATTTTTTTATACGTTTTCTAAATAAATATATAACCATATATACTTATTTAGAAAGCGTATAAAAAATTTGTTAAGTATAATGACCGAGACATACAATACAATTTTTCAATAAGAGAAAAATCCAATTTCTTTATAAAAATAATATTTATTACAAATTTAATATAGAGATAACAGCTATAGTGCTCCTTTTCTTTTGTTATTTATAATTACGAGTTGCCTTAATATAATTTCTTTGTTTTGTGCGTATTCCGACTTAATCATCAATCTATCTTATATAATAATCTTATTTTCTCACCTTTCTTAATTCAATAAAAATTTAAATATGAAGCCTTTTTTGACA
Source organism: Heliconius erato x Heliconius himera (assembly GCA_013421005.1). NCBI lineage: Eukaryota > Metazoa > Arthropoda > Insecta > Lepidoptera > Nymphalidae > Heliconius > Heliconius erato x Heliconius himera. Next base: position 74,632 of record JAATLQ010005230.1, on the reverse strand, counting down.
TTCTCGTACACATATAATTGCGGCTTATTGCTTAATGGTTTCATAATTTAACACCACATTATAGATTAAGATCTTAACGCCTCTGAGTCGTGTTAAAGCAAAACGGAAACATTTCGTGTAGAATTCTACGCGGACATGATTGCTAATAGATAAGAATTAATTTTAATTAACTAATAATATCAACATTTTTATATTTTCATACTGCTTTTATTGAGACCGTCGCGGGTCAGAGCCATAAGGGCGTGACTGTAACGCGACGGTTGTGGATTCGATACTCACTCGAGGAAATGAAATACTACTTATTAATTATTTTTATTCCTTCGTTCTGGCACCTACACAAAAACCCGGTGATGAGTTCCGCCACTCAATACGCAATGACTCGAAAAATTTGGTGGAAACTGGAGAACGGAGTGTCTTGACATTAGGTTCCCTCTGCTGTGTGCGGGATACAGCGTGAAGCTGATTTAATTTAATTTTAACATTTTTATATCTATTGTATTCAGACTATAAAAATAATAAAACTTACTCATAAAACGTCCATCAAATGAAAGTCTCAAAGCAAAGGTCATGGGTGTAAACAAGTTTTTGCCACAACAAAATACTTTGTTCCAATTTCGATTCGATTCATTAAGCAGTAATTCGCTAAGACCCGTTGACTCAGTGAGCGGACCTCGTTCACGATCACTACCAAGGTCTAAGTTCGATGATCGCCTTTCGCCTCGCTAGCGCCTGTGCACTTGTCAATCAGTTTCTTTTACAAGAAATACAACTACCGTATTATTTATTACCGTGAAGTAATAAAGTGAATATATAATATAATAGATTTTTATTAAATTAATGCTTAATTTGATTGCTTTTATTGTTGTGTTAAAGAGACCTCGATTAAATGTGATAATGACATTTTATTGTGAATATTATTAAGCTTATATTAAACTTATGAAGGAATCAGTATATATAAAAATTATTAAATTTAACTTTCAATTTTCAGTAAAAAATTATATTGGGTAGTCGTCGTTATCTTGATATGTATATCTATTATCTTACATTTTAGATTCTGCTTCCTAGTGATATTACAAGTATTCTATGTTTCATATACTTATTTACAAAACGTATAAAAATATTAACGTAGCGGGACTCGAACCCGCGCCTCCTGGAAACCGACCAAGAGGCGCGGTACTACGCGCTACGTTCAAATTTTTATACGTTTTCTAAATAAGTATTTCTCTATCGTAAGTGTAGAATAGCACTTTAAAAAATTATAAGAATATTTATTCTATGTTTTATGTTTATTTAATTTTTGATTTAAAAAAACAATAACGGCTAATTTAGTTAAAAATAAACGAAAGAATATGAATATTATAATATAATATAATAATTTAAAATATGAAGTAATACTATATTATGAATCATTTACACCACACCTAACTAAATAATTTCTGTAAAGATCACTGAATCGCGACGGCGGCTTGTTAAAACAATACAAAATTTTCCATATAACCCGTCTATGAAATTATAAGTCAAAATGTATTTGTACAGGTGACCAGTTCACACGTAGAAGCAAGTTTTTATAAGTTACAAGTACTAAGTTTGATATTTTTAATATAAAAAAAAAATCAAATCAGCTTCACGCTGTATCCCGCACACAGTAGGGTAGGCAGAGGGAACCTAGTAGACACTCCGTAACCCACTTTCTGCCGAATTCTGGAGGCATTGCTTGTTGAATGGCAGAACTCAACGCCGCGCTTAGCCTCGACACCAGAGCGAAGAAATGGAAATATCAATTTAAGTAAATATTTCATACCCTCGAGTGGGGATCGAACCCACAACCAGTCGGTTTTACAGTCACACTTCGTGCCTCTGCGCCACGACTGGCCTCTATTATTATATTATTAATATTATTTCATTATATTTTTGTTACAAAATATGCAGATTGTTTAATGATTTTAATCTTTAGCAAGGCTCTAGGATTAGTCTGGATTTTACAAAAACTCATATAAGATTTACATAACCGCTGCCTCTTTAAATTTTATTATAATAAAATGGGTTAATTTATGTTGCAAATGTGTATTTTTAATTGATTTTCACACAATAAAAAGAACTGCAGACGTCTAGAATAGTGATAATAATGTATGGACAGAAAATAAAATACAAAAAAATCTGTATCTATATTTATTTTGTCTCTATTGTTTAATTTTGAGTTTATAAGCTCATTATTTCAAGTAATATTGTCAAAACATAACTTATATATTTGTTTAGTTATTTTACATAGAATAACATAAATTACAAGAACCGGCAGTGAATAAATTATCTACAATTATCGAAGAGATCAGTGCAAATAAATAAAGTCTCTTGTATTTGGTTGCTTATCTGATGTAAATATAAATACTAAACTAATTCTGATGCATAATTCAATATTTTATGCAAAACTTAATTTTAAACAGCACTAAATATTGAGACCATCGTATCGCAGTAGAAAAGTGTCTGACTAGATGTGATAATTCAATCCCCGCTTGGGGGAATGGATTTAATTTTCCTGCTCTGGTAAGACAAAATGTGGCATTAAGCTCCGCTACTCAACACACAATATGTTGGATTTAGGCGGAAAGCGGAGAATGAAGGGATGTGACACCGGGCACTATAATAGGAATAAGAAATATATAATCGGCATTAAGCGCTTAACAACAAATATCAGAGATTGAATGATTAGTTTCTCCAAGCCACTGAGTTTGGAAGCTTTAAAATATTTAATGTTTCCATAGTACCGATAGTAGTTAATTTTTCATGAAGAAAAAAAAATACTCTAGTTTATTTACATTTCTTTTATTAATATTGTTATAATTTAAAGCTACTTTAGCCTAAAGATATTTCAAGTTCAATATAAATAATAAATAAATACATACAAAAAAAATTGCCCAACAAGCCCTGAAAAGTGCTCCTTGGCCCAAGTGGTGGGAATTCAGTGTTTGGTTTGCGATCACAAAGCACCGCCCAAGCTCAAAGGGCTGCTGTAAAAGAGTAATATCCTTAAACATTTTTAAAGTGTTATTCCACACTTAGGAAAGAAAAATACTTATTTAGAAAACGTATAAAAATTTGAACCCAGCGGGACTCGAACCCGCGCCTACTGGAAACCGACCAGGCGCTCTGACCACTAAGCCATGCGTTAGAAACGCATATAAATATTATTAAGTATTTTTCTTTCCTAAGTGTGGAATAACACTTTAAAAATGTTTAACAATATTTAAATTAATTATGTAGTAATTATCTTTGGGTAGCGGAAATTTGTAAAAATCTCCTTACAGAGATGCTAACAACATAAATAAGTTGTAACAAGCGTATAAAAATTTCGACGTAGCTTGGCGAGAACGCATGGCTTAGTGGTCAGAGCGCCTGGTCGGTTTCCAGGAGGCGCGGGTTCGAGTCCCGCTGAGTTCAAATTTTTATACGTTTTCTAAATAAGTAACAGTAGTATCCTCCGACCGGTCCTTTTACATGGCAGCGAATGCTGGCCACTACTATCACGGCACACTTGGGAGCTACACGTCACGAAAATGCCGAGGCGTAAGGCCATTCATTCCAGGTAATTCCAGAGTTCAAGGCGTGCAGTTAAGCTCCAAAAGCATCGCCTCATATGGTATGGCCAATTGCGCACTGGCCTAGGGATCTTGCCGGAAGGAAGGGCCTTGCTATGTTTGTCCCTGGAGTTAAACCCACCCAGACGCCCAAGGAAACGGTGGCTGGATATTGCGAGAGCCAATGGACTAACCGCCGCGAATGCTAAAGGCCGTAGACCGTGGCAAAAAACCGTGACTATTTCCATATTAGGCATAAATCATAATTATAAAGCTTTATGTAAATGAATATCTCAATGGTAAAATCTCAAAAGACATCTGTAACAATACAAATTCATACATTTATGTAAATTGTATGCAAATCACATCAATTTCCATGCCACACTCGTTCCATTTCTGATTTCAATGTGTTAAGTTGTCAATATTATCAAGAAAATGTATATTTTAGCTTTGTAATTGATTAATATACTTCATAAAGATCATATTATTTATTGGAATACTGTATATGTTATGATAACTTGAATTTCTAATACTGCGTTCTCAGTCACTTTTCCGACGCAGTGAATACGTTGATATATGATGACAGCTATTTAATATTGGAAATGGCGTGTTTAATAATTTAACATGGCAACTAATTATTTGCGTTATTAGTTTCATTGTGGTTTATGTGAATGATATGGATAAGCCTTCATATTATATTTCTTGATATAAGATATTTTCGATATTCTCGTTTCCTTGTTCTTACTAACTGATCAGCTCCGCGCTGTATCCTGCATGTAACAGGGTATGCAGAAGGGACCTAGTGTTGAGACACTCTGTTCCCCACTTTCCGCCGATTTTTTGAGGCATTGCGTGTTGGATGGCGGAACTCAACGCCGGGCCTGTGCCTTGTTACTAGAGCGAAGAAATCAAAATATTAATAAGTAATAATCCATTCCTCTTAATGGAGATCGAATCCACAACCGTCGCGGTACAGTCACACCAGCACCCACGACGGCCTCTAACGTTCTGTCATAATTAAGATTATTTTTTCAATTCAAGATGTCCTTAATCTTTCATATCGTAGTTGCATTTCCGTATCCAGTGCCGCGTGCTATTGTCGTCGTGACATGACGTAACCAGCTTTACTTCCGACACATTTGTCATCACGTTTTTTAATCTGTTAAATTGATAGAATAAAAATATCTAATTTTACTACCTACTTACAGTTAATTAGAGTAGTAATTTAATTCGTACAATATATATTTTATATTTAATTGTTAATCTTTAAAAATGTTAACAAAAAAATACAAAAAATATATAAAACAATAAAGAATATTTTATATATTTTACTTGAACTAAATTAAGCATGATAATTTTCTTAGCAAAAATTGACGTTATTCAAACAGAAGACAAAATATGTGTATCTTGTTCAGTCATACTTTACTTTTAATATATTTAAATATTTTACCTTGTATAATGGGATAATTAGTTTAAAATGAACTACATAAATCTTTTAAGATTATAAACAAAATTGAATGTTAAAGTACTTATATAATATATACATTTTTTCAGCTTAACGCTCTTATCCGCATTTAGCAGGGTAGGCTAAGGGAACCTAGTATAAAGAGTCCCTGTTCCTCACTTACCGCTGATTTTTCGAGTCAGTGCGTGTTGAATGGCGGAACTGAGAGCCGCGCTTTTTCATTGGTACCAAAGCGAAGAAATGAAATTATTACTTATTTAGAAAACGTATAAAAATTTGAGGCCGGTCGTGGCGCAGCGGCACGATGTGTGACTGCAAAATCGACTGGTTGTGGGTTCGATCCCCTCTCGAGGAGAGGAAATATTTACTTAAATTTATATTTCCATTTCTTGGCTCTGGTATCGAGGTTAAGCGCGGCGTTGAATTCTGCCACTCAACACGCAATGCCTCCAGAATTCGGCAGAAAGTGGGGAACGGAGTGTCTTAACACTAGGTTCCCTCTGCCTACCCTGCTGTGTGCGGGATACAGCGTGAAACTAAAAAAAAAAATTTGAACGTAGCAGGACTTGCACCTGTGCCTCCTGAAACCGACCAGGCGCTCTGACCACTAAGCCATACGTTCTCGTCAAGCTACGTCAAAATTTTTATACGCTTGTTACAACTTATTTATGTTGTAACACGCGTATAAATTTTTCGTTTATTAGCGCTACGTAGCGCAATTACCGCTACGTTCAAATTTTCATACGTTTTCTAAATAAGTATTTTTATTTCCTAAGTGTGGAATAACACTTTAAAAATGTTAAAAATGAAATTATTAATAAATAATGATTCATTCCCCCTAGTGGGAAACGAACCCACAACCGTCGCATTACGGTCACTCGCTTGTGCCCCTGAGCCATGACTGCCTCTATACAGATATCATTATTATTACCATACTACATTATTGTGTAAATATTCATATTGGCGAATGCCTAAAAATAAGTTTTTAAGTTAAAGTTAATAAATTATGTCACATACAAAATATTGTACAATGTGAGTAATATAAGTCTAAGAATAAGATTTAATATAATAATACTTTTGTAATAAATATCGCATATCCTTATATCAGAACGAATTAAAAATGAATAATAAAAATACAACTGCATTAATTGTATTGTATTGTTTTTATAGCAATTATATAGTAAAATTATAACGCGGAAGGCTAGAGGTATAGACAGACATAGATCAACGAGCTAAACGCAACCTCTTGGAAAATTATACTTTATATTTTAAACATATACATAGTAACAGATATATGTATATTTTTGTTTTTGGATTTTGGGTCAATGGATATTTATGGAAACCTAAATTATCAGCGAATTCACTGTAATACAGCCGTAGTGCGTAGGAAAGTTTAAATATTTTAATTTTTTTTTGTTTTAGTATACACAAAAGTAACCGTATTGTAAGTAGTATTAAGAAACTCTCCGTGTGAAATTCGAATCTACAACCGATACATTTACAGTCAAACGATGTGCCACTGCGGCACGATAGCCTTAAAATACGTTAAGTTATTTGTTTATTTAAAATTCACAACTTTTAAATAACATTCTAAAATAATATAATTTTTTAAATAAATAACATCCTCTTTAAATATCAGTTACAATAAACTCATAAAGTTTTAGCTACTGTCAAGATTTCATTACGATATTTGATTGTGTTTGGTACGTAAGCGGTACTGTAATAATTAAAAGCTTCACGCTATATCCCGCACACAGCCGGGTAGGCAGAGGGAACCTAGTGTTAAGACACTCCGTTCCCCACATTCTGCCGAATTCTGGAGGCATTGCGTGTTGAGTGGCAGAATTCAACGCCGCGCTTAACCTCGACACCAGAGCGAAGAAATGGAAATAAATATAAATTTAAGTAAATATTTCATCTCCTCGAGTGGGGATCGAACCCACAACCGGTCGGTTTTGCAGTCACACCTCGTGCCGCTGCGCCACGACCGGCCTCACTGTAATAATACTGTAGTAATATACATAATATTTATATATTTAATAAGATCGTTGATTCGTCGGGTTTCCAAAAATGTATAATACTAAATATACGCGATTAATACGGATAAATAAGGCCAGTCGTGGCGCAGAGGCACAAAGTGTGACTGTAAAACCGACTGGTTGTGGAACCCCAGTCGAGGAAATAAAATATTTACTTAAATTTATATTTCCATTTCTTCGCTCTGGTGTCAAGGACAAGAGCGGCGTTGAGTTCTGCCACTCCAGAATATAGTGGAAAGTGGAGAGCGAAGTGTTTTAACACTAGGCTCCCTACCCCACTAAATGCGTAAGAAACAGCGTGAAGCTGAAAAAAATCTATATTTAGCTGCATTTATTTATTACAATAAATAAAACAAAAGTAAAATTCATGCAACATATATGAATCGATATTGCACGGATTCGTTACGCTGAAATGCATTTCACACTTGGTTGTAAACAATATATGCAGCACATTTACAACGCTTGTTCTAATATGAAATAGGCATATTTAGTTAGGCTAGGTATCGCGTAATTTCTATACTCTTCATTTTTAGTAATTTAATTTAATTTGATTAAAGTGGTGTTATTTTTATATAATTCTGTTATTATTTCTATCAATTCAGAAGTCGCTTCTTCAGATTTCTCTTATGTTTAATCAGGTAAGAGAATTTTAGAATATCTTTTTATTTTATTTTTTTCGCAAACAAGTAGTGGATACCACATTTTGTGTGGCATGTAGTATGTTACTACTAAGTATGTTTATTTGTTATAAATATAGTGTTGATATTTTTCTTCACAAATTATTATTAAAATACACTATTAACATTATTGTTTAAATAGACCCCGATCGGCTCGAGCAAAACAGAGCCCTTCAAATACCTATTAAGGTTCGAATTTCATAAAACACGCAATTGCATTGCGTAAATTCCTTTACTGATAAACTACAATTCTACTTTCACGCTGTATCCCGCACACAACAGAATAGACAGAGAGAACTTAAGGTTAAGACACTCCGTTCCCCATTTTCTGCTAAGTTGTGTCTTGAATACGTTAAAATAAATTTAATGTTTTTTTAACATATTTAAATGTTATACCACACTTAGGAAAGAAAAATACTTATTTAGAAAACGTATAAAAATTAGAACGTAGCGGGACTCGTGCCCGCGCCTCCTTGTCCTTGTCGGTTTCCAGGAGGCGCGGGTTCCAGTCTACGTAAAAATTTTTATACATTTTCTTAATATGTAAATTTGAATTAATTTATTCCAAAATTTCAATCAATCTTACATTAAAACACGACACGCACAAACAATAACTCTTAAACATAAATCATATAAGATCAAGGCTTATATAAAATAAATCAAAATCCTTTTACCACGGTCACTAGGGAACCTTACGCATTTCCGTACAAATGGACCCTACAATAAGACGATATAAACTCAATTTATGTTCCACAGTGTAAATAGATAATTGGCAGTTACGAGTCAATCACAAATACCTTTGCTTTAATTGAACGGTATTACTGTAATCTATAAGAATACATTATAATGTTATTATTGAATTTAATACTATTAATCAGGTTAATGTTTGTTGGATAAACTTATTTGTTTTCTTATCTCTATATGGTGGACAAAACGCGGCGTTGAGAACCGCCACTGAACACACAATGTCTCGAGTTCAGGCAGAAAAATGGTAAATGAAATGTCTGGACAATTGTGTTTGCCTACCGCTATGTCTTTTTCTTATATGTATAAAATCAAGAATTGATTAAATTTTGATTATTAGACTTATTCACATATATAAATAAAATTTTAAATAATTTATGTGGAGTTCGAAAAAAATGTGAATAATAATAGCATTTTAAGCGTAATGCTTATTACGCTTAAAATGCTATTATTATTCACATATTCATATAATTTAATAATAATATATACATATATAACTATTATTTTATAAACGTGAATTCTTTTTCTTGTATGGAAAAAAATGTCATATTTATCAATAAAAATTAAATATTTAATATTTAAATTTCTTCGCCTTGTTAACGAGGCAACGCGGCGTTGAGTCCCGCTTCACTCTCGCAATGCCTCCAAAATGAGGCGGAAAGTAGGGAACGGAAGTGTCTTAACACTAGGTTCCCAGGGATACAGCGTGAAGCTAAAAATAAATAAGATTACAAATGTATACCAACAAAGCTAAACTATTCACAATAATCAAATTAAGAGTGACAAGACAACAAGCCAGATGCAAATGTAAACGAATGAAACAGCCTACCTAACCTACTTTATAAGAAACATTAATTGTACTGGAATTGTTTAATCCGTTTCCATAATAGCATGCAAAAATAGAACCTATTACCATTAATAAAAGTATTAAAGTTGTAAAGCATTTTCGAAATTTGCTAACTTTAGACACCTACAAGTCACGAAATCGCATTTTGCAATTTAAGGGTTAAAGTGAGAGGTGAATGTCTAATTATTTTGCTGCATTGTCCTGTGTTGTAATAATAACTATTAAAGGCTTCTATAATATATATTTTTAGTTTCTTGCTATATACATATATAGATCTAGTGTTCAGATATTCCGTTTCCCTTTTTCCGCTGAATTCTAGAGGCATATGTAGAATGGCGGAAGTCAACGCCGCGCTTTGCTATGCTAATAATTGATGTAATAGATATCATGTATAAATAAATGCGATTGCTATGACCAATAATTGCTGGTAAATGCAAACATTGCAATAAAAATTATAGGTATATAATATGTCATTTTACCTACACATTGTCTATAATATTCATAACAAAATATAATAAACTTTGAAAATTAAATATATGTGTGCAATATAAAATTTTCAGTCGATTAAAAATGTTATATCAATAATTTATAAGAAACCTTTTAGGAAGTGCTTATAGCTAGTAAACTAAATTTTGAGGCCAGTCGTGGCGTAGGGGCACAAGTGTGTACTGACTGTAAACACGATTGGTTGTCGGTTCGACCCCCACTCGAGGAAATACCATATTTAATTATTTTCATTTGTTCGCTCTGGTGTCGGATCAAAGCGCGTCGTTGAGTTCTGTCGTTTAACACGCAATACCTCCGGAATTCGGCGAAAAGTGGGAGGTGGAATATCTTAACACTAGGCTCCCTCTGCTTTGCTGCTTGCTTGCTGAAAAAAAATTATGCTTAAAAATACTTTAGGAACTCTACATCGACAAATCTAGAAAGAAACTGAAAAACAAATCAATTTATTGGACCATTTTTTTTCTTCCTCCGCACGTACGCAGTGCTCTACGAACAGGGCCGGACTTCTGAATTAAAATGAAGATGAGTAAGTATATGACAATAAAACACTTTGTCACATCTTTCGTGTCCCATATCGCGTTACGGTGGCGGTGACGCGTGAAGTCCCATGATGTGATCCTATGTCATGTCAGTTTGCATCACCTATTAGCCTGGATTCGCGTATTCTGAGTTCCTGAAATTTTTCTTAGAATAATTTACCTGAATATTTTTTACTAAAGAGTAGTAAAAATTAGAAAATATTTTAAACTACCCTGTGTATGACAGTGAAACAAACAAAGAAGCCATTTCAATTTCACTACTATTGATTGAAATTTAACTAAAATCTGCGGTTTTGCGTACGTTTCAAAGTTGGATTTTAAGTGTAGTGATTTTCAAATAATTAATTTGTATTTCTCACAGTTGGCCGACGAGCTGCCAGCTCAGCTATCGGAGCTGGCCCTCCGGCCACGGACCATGGCCCCCTCCTATACCCTGCGCAAGTTGACGCCATATGATAAAGAGCGCGTAATAGAATTTTTAAGAAGGTAATTGTTGTATTTTTTTGTTATTTACTAAATTTATGATATACTCAGGTCCTCACTCAATTAAAAGAAAGTCTGCTTCACGCTGTATCCTGCATTCAGCAGGGTAGGCAGATTGAACCAGGTATTAAGACACTCCATTCCCCACTTTCCGCCGAATTTTTTAACGGGGGCGTTTTGTATTGGTGCCAGAGTGAAGAAATAAAAATATTAAGAAATAATAATTCATTCCCTCCGGTGGGGATCGAACTTACAGCCGTCGCATTACAGTTATTGTGCCCCTTGTGCCCCTGCGCCACGACAGCCTCTCACTCAATTAAAAATACCTTTATAAATATTATCTACGTATTTTTTTTTATAGTATTATTAATTTACATTGTTTAGTTCTTTTGTAAAATAAATACTGAAAATATTGTTGAAGCTAACAATATTTTCATTATTTATTTTACAAAAGAACGCAACTCCTTCCATTTCATATCTCTAGATACACACATACGTAGGTAAGCTTTTCCAAGAAATAAAATGTCAATGTCGAACAAAGATGATATCCCCAGGATATTGTTTGTTACGAGAAAATTGAATAGCATTCGAGAAAATATAGAAGATTTTCTCTCATATAAATTGGTTGTTGAAAAAAGATATTTTCGTCTTTAATAAATAATATAAAATATTTTGTATGTGCTTTAGAATATAACATGATTTATTCTTAACCATATTATCTGAGGCCAGTCGTAGCGTGCAGTAACAGTGGCATAAGCGTGTAACTGTACTCCGCTGATTTTGGTATCGATACCCACTCAACTTAATAAAATATTTAATATTTTCATTTATTCGCTCTGGCGTCGAGGCAAAGTACTCTCTCAACACGCAAATGGAGACATTGCGTTGCGAAATAGTCGAAAAATGAGGAGCGGAGTGTCTTGACACTAGGCTCCTTCTATCTACCCTGCTTCATGCGGGATACAGGGTAGAGCTGAAAAAAAATTAAAGCTTAAAGCCACATTTTTAAACTTCATTTTACCTAACTAACCAGCTTCACACTGTACTCTACATACAGCAGGGTTGACAGAGGGAACCTACTGTTAAGATGCTCCATTCCCCATTACTTTATTTACTTTACATATACATAAATTATAAATTCCATTCCCAGGTTTTTCTTCCTCGACGAACCGTTGAACTTGACGATCAACCTATTAGAGACTCCCGAATCCCGTTGTGTAGAGCTGGAGGAGTACGCGTCCAGCACCCTCGGTGATGGCGCGTCACTAGCTGCAGTTGATGAGAACGGAAAATTTGTTGGAATGGTCATCAATGGAGTTGTTAAAAGAGAGGTAAGTTACGTTTAGATATTTTACAGAAGCACACAGCAGGAAGGAAAGGAAACCTAGTGTTGAGACACTCTGTTCTCCACTTCCAGCCGAATTCCAGAGGCATTGCGTGTTGAGTGGAGGAACCCAACGACGTGCCTTGCTTCGATACCAGAGCGAAGAAATGAAAATGTAAAATATTACATTTCCTCGAGTGTGAATCGAACTCACAACCTATAGCTTTTACAGTCACACGCTCGTGCCCCTTGCCACGCTTGGCCTGTTAATTATTTTTAAAGATAAAAAATATTAATATTACTTGGTAATGTTAATTCTAGTGTCTAGAATCATTTTAATTAGAAGTTTTCGCTATACTTTTAAACTTATAGTATTTTTTTATGAAATAATGTTATTAAATAAAATTGACAACCTTGATTGGATTCCTTTTCCGGGAAAGGAATTATTTTCTACGTCTTGAATGACAAAGCAATGCGATGAATTCTGACACTGGACAGGCAATGTATCGAATTCGAGAGAAATCAGAGAATGGAGAGTTTTATCACTATTTTTTTCCTACATACACTTATATATGCGGGATATACATGAGAAATCATAAGAAAAATCTATAGAATACTTATTTAGAAAACGTATAAAAATTTGAACGTAGCGGAACTCGAACCCGCGCCTCCTAGTCGGTTTCCAGGAGGCGCGGGTTCGATTCTAAATAAGTATTTTTCTTTCCTAAGTGTGGAATAAAAACTTTAAAAATGTTTAAAATCTCTAGAATTCATTGAAAGTAGATTCTTAAGTCAACATATGGATGTCACCAACAAATCATTCACTATTACAATCTGACACATGCACATTTAATCTGTGATGTGTTTCATGTCGTCATTAATAAAACAATCAGAACGAACGATATTGACGTCTAAATTTATGTCTTGACGCAAAATGCAATCCGCGACCGTGACCGCCAATACTGGGTCGTCAAAAGGAAAAGTAAGCAATAAAAAAATATTTCTTGTAGAACGGAGGCCAGTCGTGGCGCAGCGGCACGAGGTGTGACTGTAAAACCGACTGGTTGTGGGTTCAATCCCCACTCGAGAAGATGAAATATTTACTTAAATTTATATTTACATTTCTTCGCTCTGGTGTCGAGGATAAGCGCGGCGCGGAGTTCTGCCACTCATTACGCAATACCTCCAGAATTCGGCAGAAAGTGGGGAACGGAGTGTCTTAACACTAGATTCCCTCTGCCTACCCTGCTGTGTGAGGGATACAGCGTGAAGCTGATTTTTATTCTTGTAGAACGTACGAGAGGAAGTGATACAAGGAAGCTGATAATAAAATATCAGCTTCACAGCAGGGTAGGGGCCACATAGTGTTAAGACACTCCGCGGTTGAATAGCGAAATGCCGCTCTTTGCCCCGACCAGGGCGAAGAAATAATAATATAAATGTAAATAAATATTTAATTTCCTCAAGTGGAGATTGAACCTACATTCACAGTCTCATTTTGAGCCACTGCACCACGACTGGCCTAAAATTAAAATATATATAATATTTAATCCAAACAAACTAAATCTACATTATTTAATTAATAACTATCATAAATCATGAAAATGTTTACTATTTAATGCGGTAACTGAATAAAATTTGCATAGAATCTATTAGAATATTCTAAGAACATTTGATTCTTTAATACAATACTTGTACAGGATATACGCAACGAACAAAGGCACTAAATAATTTCTATTTATAATCGTTTAACTCTATTCACCTTTATTCGTGAGTGGGTGCTTATAATATTCACATAGTAGGAGTGAATCTGGGAACCTAGAGTTAAAACACTCCGTTACCATCAAAACACTTCTGTTGCCCACTTTCTGCTGATTTCTGAAGTCACTGGGTGTTGAGTGGCGGAGCTCAACGCCGCGCTTTGCCGCGACACCAGAGCGAAAAAATTTAAATATTAAATATTTAATTTCCTCAAGTGAGAATCCAACCCATAACCTGCAAGGGGTCTATTATATCGTAGTAGTAAGGATTTAATGATAATTATTGTAAAACAGTCCAGTATTAATATTTCACTTTTAATGAAAAAAAAATAGTAAAATCTAGTTTTAAATTTCTTTTTCGCTTCAATAACATCGCTCAAAGAAAATTAAAATATTCCACATACATTCAATAAATAATCTCAACGCAGTAGTAAGTACAATAAAAAAACACATTAATAAAGTAAATCATCAATACATCAATCTCAACCGGTTTCATCACAGAGCCTTTTACCAACCGGAATAAATAAATTATTTAAAAAAGAACCATACAAAAAATGACACAAATGATTGAGATAACACAAAAGATATGTGTTTAATGTGAAATACGAGATTCTTATACGTTCTCAGACTTACTGGCGTCGATAGCGTCCGCGTCACTCAATTTTGCAGTCACGTACGCTATACGTGTTTCGAATTGGCCACTTGTTATTACTATCGTCACTATAGAAAATTTTTTTTTTTTTTAAATATTTAGTATCATTTTTTTTTTAAATATATTTCAATTATTAATTTTAATTTCTTATTAATTAATTTTAATTTTTATTAATTTTAATTAGGTTCGGTTTCCACTCGAAATTAAATATTTAACATTTTCATTTCATTCCTCTGATAAAGAGAGGAAGTGCGATGTTGAGTTCTGCCATACAAAGTGGTATATAGCGCCAAGGAATGTCTTATGTCTTAATAGGAACGGAATATCTTAAACACTAGGTTCCCAGGATACCTCTGCCTACCGTGCTATGTGTGAAATACAGCGTGAAGGTAAAAAAAAATTAAGGCCATCGAAGCACAGTTGATCAGCATCTGACCGTAAACGTGGATGGTTATTGGTTTGATTCCCACTCAAAGATTAATTAGCACTTTCCGGCTCTGATAACTACTCCTTGTTTAAAAAAAAATAATTACTCTCAAATTTACGATTACCTTCTGGCATAATTAGAATACATCTAACAAATGATGGTAGTGGATTCAAATCCGGCCTAATTGAATATTTGTGTTTATTCTATACCAACGTTTCCCTTTTCCTATGGAACCTTAGAGAAATAAATGGAGAACGGAAGCCATACCACAATGCACAACCTTGTGGACCTTAAAGTAAAAAAAAATCTCATTAATTTCTAATTAATTTTCATTACAAAGACCGCTTTATAAAAACTGCTCCCGCAAATAATCGATAGACGCGGCACCCATAACAAATGTGATTGTATGGAACTTCCGCGCAGGTGTCGATTGAGTACCTATAGGTGAATGCGATATGAATTTTATTAGTACACGCCGTTTCAATAATATTTCTTAGCTATAAATATTTTATAGCTGTGTTTATATATAATCTGAAAAATACATAATTATTACTAGTTTTGTTGGGTATAAATGAAGTTTATATAAGAACGGTGTCTTTCTTTGTTGAATATATTAAAACCATAATATGGATAAAAATTGAGGCCGGTCGTA
>JAATLQ010005230.1:0-58844 GCA_013421005.1 Heliconius erato x Heliconius himera | reverse complement strand
GTGTGACTGTAAAACCGACTGGTTGTGGGTTCGATCCCCACTCGAGGAGATGAAATATTTACTTAAATTTATATTTCCATTTCTTCGCTCTGGTGTCGAGGTTAAGCGCGGCGTTGAGTTCTGCCACTCAACACGCAATGCCTCCAGAATTCGGCAGAAAGTGGGGAACGGGAGTGTCTTAACACTAGGTTCCCTCTGCCTACCCTGCTGTGTGCGGGATACAGCGTGAAGCTGATTTATTTTATTTATGGATAAAAATTACTGATAATATTATAATTTCTCATAACCTTTTTTGTATTTTAAACAATTTTAAAGTGTTATTCCATACATAGGAAAGAATAATACTTGGACGATTTCTTAATTTCTTCTTTTCGTCATTGTCAACTTCACGCTGCGCCCGCACACAACAGGGTAGTCAGAAGGAAAGCTAGTGTTAAGACACTCCGTTCCCTACTTTCCGACAAATTCTGGAGGCATTACGTGTTGAGTGGCGGAAGTCAACGCCGCGCTTTGCCTC
Source organism: Heliconius erato x Heliconius himera (assembly GCA_013421005.1). NCBI lineage: Eukaryota > Metazoa > Arthropoda > Insecta > Lepidoptera > Nymphalidae > Heliconius > Heliconius erato x Heliconius himera. Next base: position 58,327 of record JAATLQ010005230.1, on the reverse strand, counting down.
GACACCAGAGCGAAGAAATGAAAATGTAAATGTGAATAAATATTTCATTTTCTCGAGTAGGGATCGAACCCACAACCAGTCGATTTTACAGTCACACTTTGTGCCCCTGCGCCAAAACTGCCCTCAATATCTTACATGCCCTCAATTATATATTTTTTTCTATATAACGAAAAAATTCACGATTTAATTCACTGAATAAATGTATAAAACTCTTCGCTTACATCAAAGTAATATTGATTTTAAGCTCCTATTGTCCCACGATACTTGAGACAATTTGTAAGGGAAATGCGAATGACAGAAAACCAATAAACAGAAATGGAGTGTTAAGAAAACTCGCCTTCTCGCCTCCTCCCTATAAGTAAAGATTTAGTCGTTAACTTTTCTTATTATTTTGAGTAAAGTTTAATGTTATTCATTATGGGACTTCAGGGTTGTTTTTCAGTTTTAGTTTCTGTTAGATAAATTAGTTTTGAAATTATTTATGCATGACTTTGAGAAATCTCAGTATTCAGTCATTTTATGTGCTTAAGACGATCGCCGAAGTATTTAAATAATTATATATTAAATATAAGTAATATATTTTTGTTTGTCATATATATATAATTCTAAACTACAAATCGTGTTTGTAGTTTGATTGCGATACAAAGAAATATATTTTTAGAGCAACAGATATCTTTTATTTTGGGACTTTTTTTTAACTTAACACCTTGTTCTGCATGGGTAGCAGGATATGTAGAAAAAACTTTATAAATTATCAGCTTCACGCTGTACCCCGCACACAGCAGGGTAGGCAGATGGAACCCAGTGTTAAGAGTTTCCGTTCCGTGGAAAGTGTCCGCGGAATTCTAGAGGCATTGCGTGTCGAAAGGCGGAACTTATCGCCGCACTTTGCCTCGACACCAGAGCGAAGAAATTGAAATATAAATTTAAATAAATATTTCATCTCCTGGAGTAGGGATCGAGCCTATAATCAGTCGATTTTACCTTTGATTTTACCGTTGTTCTTTTAGTCACACTTTGTGCCTCTGCACCACGACTGGCCTCTAGTACTTTTTGTAAAGACATTATATTTTCCCCTTTTCTTGCAATTTCGCGCGTGTTAACGCCGCACTTTGGTTTACCCTAACCTATTTTATGTAGGTAGGTATAGATATCAGAAAATGACTTACCATTACATTGTTTTTCTTAAATATTTTAATTACAGACAGTCGTAAATATAACGCTCTTTATTTTTACGATCCGTACTAGTTTTCATTAAGAAAACAGAAGAATAACAAACTAAAATTTGCATATTTCCATTTTTTTTATTTTATATAGTTCAGCTTCAGAGGCATTGCGTCTGAGTGGCAGAACTCAACGCCGCGCTTAGCCTCGACACCAGAGCGAAGAAAATGGAAATATAAATTTAAGTAAATATTTCGTCTCCTCGAGTGGGGATCGAACCCACAACCAGTGGGTTTTACAGTCACACTTCGTGCCGCTGCGCTACGTCTGGCCTCAGCCTTCGGCCTTTTATTTTATATAAGCTAAAATATTAGATAATAAAGCTAAAATATAATACCTAATCTACGCTATGGAGCTTAAACTGATTTCGTGATCGTTAAATGCTCACTTCAGTGATTTTTATTTTCCACTGAACTTCTTAAGCGAATTTTAAAGGAAGCTTCCTATTTTATATGTTAAGAGAACTGTCATAGAAAAATATATAAACTTATTCTCGTTTTCTTTGAAGAAGTGTTACCAGTACGTTGAATACTTTTATTAAAAGCCACATAAGCTACCTATAGTAGATACCTATAGTATTTGCTTTAAATGTGATTAAAAAAATATATAATATGCATTTAACTTAAGATACGTATTTCATGTAATAAATGTTTAAATTTAATATCATATTTTAATATATATATGATAATGAAATTTATAAGACGTTGATTGATGAAATAAAATAAAGATTTATACATTTTTTAAATAAGATTTGTTAAATAATTAAGATTGGTTTGGTCAAACAGAACTGAAGAACAGATTGATTTTATAAAAATACTAGAGGGCGCGCGCGGCTTCGCCCGCTTATTAGGAGTGAATTCTAAAAATCTAAAAATTAGGGAATCTAAAAATTTTTTCAAATTCCCTTCTTAGTGGATGTCCAGAATATGAAAATAAACATCTGCCCAAATTTCACGTTTCTACCATCAGCGGTTACGGCTCTGCGTGCGTATTACCTCAGTCAGTCAGCACAAGTCCTTTTATATATATAGATAATAAAACATTTTTTTTAACAGGAAGTAGACTACACAGACAAATCAGAAGACTGTCCGAATCCAAAGTTCCGGCGGATCCTAAAACTCCTGGGTCACTTGGACCGTGAAGCCAGGATTTGGGACAAACTGCCGCTAAGTTGCCATACCGTTGTGGAGATCAGGATAGCATCCACCCACTCTGACTGGAGGGGGCGAGGCCTTATGAGAGTGTTATGTGAAGAGACTGAGTAAGTATTTGATGTTTTTTATACTTAAACATTTTATACATAAATATATTAAATCAAAAACCAAAAAGAAGACCAGTCGTGGCGCAGGGGCACAAAGTGTCACTGTAAAATCGATTGTTTGTGGGTTCGATCCCCACTCGAGGAAATGAAATATTTTCATTTCTTCGCTCTGACGTCGACGCAAAGCGCAGCGTTGAGTTCCGCCACTCAACACGCAATGCCCACAGATTTCGGTGAAAAGTGGGGAACGGAGAGTCTTAACTGGGTTCCCTCTGCCCTGCTGTTTGCAGGATACAGCGTGAAGAAAAATCTTAATCCTAATATGACAAGTAAACCTTTTTAAAAGTATAGTTATTATTATAATTTTTTGTATCTTCATTAATCTCCAGCTTTCCATTACCAAATATGGGCTACATGACAAATATCTAAATATGATTCAAAATATTGATTTAATTCAGGATATCTAACGTCACGTTTCTTATCAAACGCACAAACAGAAATACCTTTAAAGAATTCATTATATTTTATTATTGTAGTCACAAATTTACACGCTTGAAGTGCCCCATTCCATATTTAATGAAAGAATGCAATCGATATAGCAATTACATGAATTATATTTAACAACACTTTGTATGACCGATTCTATTAAAGTGTATTAAATGAACAATACAATAGCAAACGAAGTACATTATCGTGGCCGGTGCATACCAAGCATTGCGTACTGCCGATATCAGATATGAATTGAAATATGAGGCCAGTCGTGGCTCAGTGGCGCAAGCGTGACACTATAAACAGCGACAGGCTGTGGGTTCGATTTGCACTCGAAGAAATGAAATATGTAATAATTTTATTTCTTTGCTCTGCTGTAGAGACAAAGCGCGGGATAGAGTTCCGCCATTCAACACGCAATGCCTCTAATTCATCGTAAAGTGGGGAACGGAGTGTCTTAACACTAAGCTTCGTTTACCTACCGTGTTATATGCAGGATACAACGTGCAGCTGGTAAAAAAAACAATAAAAAAATTTAAAAAAAATTGGCTGGTAAAAAATTTTAAATTAACAATAGCAAACGGAGTACGTTGCCGTGGCCGGCGCATATTAAGCATTGCATACTGCCGATATCAGCTATGCATTAAAATAAATCTGACACTAACCGCTTTCAGTTGCTATAGCAAGACAGAATCTATCTAAAACTTGATTTTACCAGATGATATATCTGTTAGCAAAGTAATTGAATTCGTTGAAATTTTAAATACGAATATAAATTAATAATATAGCTATGGATTTGGATTTAAATATAATAGATATCAATCGAATCGAATATTAAATGTTGATAGAAATTAAATTTGCACATTTGAGTAATTAAAAAACACGGAACCTTAAAAAAAGGCTATTTGACCTGTTCTTTTTTTATCTACCCTTTTTTCTTATTATTTATTACTAATTCTTAGTTTTCATATTTTCAAGTGGTAAAAGAAAAATCTATGTATGTTTTCAACAAACAAAACAGAATAAGGCATTTAATAGAACCAGACAGAAGAAACACCAAGATATACTAAAAATAGGTTGCATTTCAAATGAAAAAGGTTTTAAGACGTTAGGCCCGGTGTACCAATATTTATATGTAACAATCATTTATAGAGTTCCGTTGAGTATATTTTTTTTGCTCATAGGTATTAAGTATGTGATAAGAAAATAATTAAAACGGTGACTTAACATTTAGGTACCCGAGGCGTACATAATGTTACTTTAAAAAAAAAATTGATTGACTTCCACATTGACCTTGATACAAAAACTGCGACGACATTCTAGAACAATGTATTTGCATTTGCTACCTACTTAAATATAAGTAATTTAAACATTTTTTAATAAAATATATATTATATTTTGTAGATATAAGAAAAAAAGGAAACTTTATAAATTAGAAAACTTTTTAAATCATATCAAAAATAAAACAGGCCGTATTGAGGCTGTCGTGGCGCAATGTCAAAAGCTTGTGATTAAAAACACGATGGCTGTGGGTTCGAATGAATTATTATTATTAATAGATAACATTTCTTCGCCCTGGTATCAAAGCAAAGCGTGGAGTTAAACTTCTCAACACGCAATGCCTCAATAATTTGGCGAATAGTGGGGAACGGAGTGTCTTAACACTAGGTTCCCCTTGCCTACCCTGCTACATATGTGCATGAAGCTGATAAAAGTATGTAAGAAAAAAATGAAACAAAGTACTGGCTTTGCTGTAGGTTTTACTTGTTTTTTTCAAATTAACAAAATAAAACTAAGACTACATGTATGAAATTAAAAAAATATCTGAATCTGAATTTATAATTAGTTCCTGAACTTTAAACAAAAGCTCATTCTATCTCAACTAGAATCAAAGGGAAGTATTTTTCAAGGCTTTTACTATTTCCTTTATATTGTCTATGCAATCTCTCCGGGTCAGTAATTCAACATTATTATTATTATTTTTTTAATCTGTTTTTATTTAGGGACTTTTTAAGTAAATAAAATACAAAAATGTCAGTCCCATCGTTCCCTTAAAACGAACTAAAAATACATAATACTAACAGAAAATTGCTAAAGTAAATTATACACTATTTAACCTTAAACTTATATAACCATTTAGCTTCAGCAGAATTTGGTTTAGATAACAGACATTGAAAGATACCTAAATCCATTAAATTTAAATTAAAACGACAACACAATTTTCGACGAGCCTCAACATTCAGAACACATTCCCCCAAGAAATGTTTTCAACATTATTTAACACGTAATGTATGTATCATTAATTAAAAAAAAACATATTCACGCTGTATCCCGCATACAGCAGGGTGGACAGAGTGAACCTAATATTAAGACACTCTGTTTCTCAGTTTCCGCCTATTTTCGCGGCTTTGCGTGTTGTGTGGCGGAACTCAACGCTTTAGTGCCAGAACAAAGAAATAAAAATATTAAGATATAATAATTTCCCTTTCATCATTCTTTAATTTTCTTCTTGAATGGGGTTCGAACGCACAACCGTCGCGTTACAGTCACATTTTTGTGCTTCTTCCTCCAAGAGGGCTTCCAAAAAGATTCAATATAGTCAAGAATGTATTTGTGTTTGTTTTATGTCAATCCATTTATAAATAAAAAAGCAAATGTTTCATAGACTCGGCTAAAAATTTACTTTTAAATATAACTTTAGATGTTATTTATAAAATTATATTATTATTAGAAAACGAAAACAATGCACATTAGTAAATTAATAATTACGTAATTGAAGCGGGCGAAGCCGCGAGCGGATCGCTAGTATTAAGTACCAAATATAATGTAATCAAAAATGTCACAATACAATGCAAACGATGCAGATACCGGCAGTTATTCATACTTACATTAACTTTTATGGTTGAAGGCTGCTCATTTAAAATATTAGCTGGTAATAACATATTAATCAGCATGTATATAAAGCTTTTATTCGAAATTTAAGTAGCAAAACTTGAGTTCCGCCACTCAACACGCAATGCCTCCAGAATTCCGGGAAAAAATTGAAATGGAAGTGTCTTAATTGGAATAGAGTGTATTAACCCTAGATTCCTAGGTTCCCTTTTCTTACCTGTCTGTGCTAGATACAGCGTGAAGGTATAAACAAATGATTTAATTAAACTTGTCCAATCTACCCTCAATATTTCTGCGTTCCTACTTGAGTGACAACAGTAAATGGAACATTTTAAAAATATGAAAATTATATCAGTCTCTATATAAATTAAATCATATATTTTTTCGCTGAACTATCTTATTAGAATTCTCTTTACCAAATATCTATGCTTAGCGTTTTGAATTGGGCGTTGTTAAGTTACACCTAATCGGGAGTAAAATGTAAATGACATCTACATACAGAAGTAAATCTCTTGCAAATAAATATTTAAATATTATGTATTAGAATAAATTAAATAATTTCCTATACATATCTTGTAAATATATGTAAATAATTTACATAAGTTCACCATTAGCGTTTATTTTAAATAAATTTAATAGCATTTCACTTAGTTTAAATATAGCAAATACGAAATAGACTGCTTCACTAAAAGGAATTGCCACTGCCATTGCCACACACCATCTTCTTCGTGTTGATTAAAAATTACATGCGTAATAAACTTGAGATATAATTATATTTATTAAACCTCAAAATTATATTTTTTTCATTTAGTATTTTTGTTATATTGATCGCTCTGGAAACAAGGTATATCGCGGCGTTGAGTTGCGCCAATACACTACTCAATTAAATTAAAGTATTGAGTATCGTATTGAGTTCCCAGGTTCCTTCTGCCTATTCTACTATGTGAATATTATAAGCACCTACTGAAGATCAATATAATAAATAAAATAAATAAATCAGCTTCACGCTGTATCCCGCACACAGCAGGGTAGGCAGAGGGAACCTAGTGTTAAGACACTCCGTTCCCCACTTTCTGCCGAATTCTGAAGGCATTGCGTGTTGAGTGGCAGAACTCAATGCCGCGCTTAGCCTCGACACCAGAGGGAATCGAACCCACAACCAGTCGGTTGGCCTCATCAATATAATAATAATCTATTATATTTAATATTTTTATTTCTTGGCTCTGGTGTAGAGGCAAAGCGCTACGTTGAGTCAACTGACAATAACCTCCAGAATTCAATAAAAAGTGGAAAGCGGAGTGTCTTAACACTAGGCTCCTGCCTACTCTGCTATACGAGATACAGCGTGAAGCTGAAAAATATGTATATATATATATATATATATATATATATATATATATATATATATATATATATATATATATATGTATATATATATCTATACTAATATTGTAAAGAGGTAATATTTGTATTTTTGTATGTATGTTTGTATTGTTTTCACACAAAAACTACCGGACCGATTTCAAAAATTCTTTCGCTATTAGAAAGCTGCATCTTTACTGTCCCACATAGGCTATATTACATTTTCAAAAAAAGTAGGGATCCCTAAGAAAAATGCAATAATGTAACCCAAGGTGTGAAGAAATTGATCAAAAAAATTTTATCATCGCGTGCGCTGCGAAAACTATTAATGATAGAACAAAATAATGTTCTACAGTATTATAGAACGCATCAATATCTATAAAAAAGTCTGCGATACCATATGTCCAACTACTGTAGTTATGACAATATAACTACTTTTTTATATTTTATAAGTTGATGAAAGTGCCGGCAATAATCAAACCATTTTATTCATACCCCTACATTAATCCTTATTCTATTAAATGATATTTTATTAAAGATAATTTCAATATGTGTAAAGTACTTTTCAAATTAACAAAATCGGGCATATCATTCAAAAGATATAACGAATTTAAAAATATCACTCTAAAGAAAATCATATAATAATAAAAAATGCGGAGTGTAGCCTCGCGCACCGTAGCGAGTAACTAACTCTGCGGGGGTGAGGGGAAGGTGCATTGATATCACTAACATTATGGAGACAACCGATTAGATGTTTTGTTTCTTTATTTGAATTGAATAGGCCCTGAATCTGCGGGGTCGATTTGGAAAATCTTTTACAATTAGGCGATTAACGTATAAAAAAATACCAAAAATCATCCTTATATCGCGTACGCTGTGGAAGTTATTGACGTTAGAGCAAAGTAATTTACTACAATTTTATAGAAGACTTCAATATCTACCAAAAAGTTTACGATACCATGTGTAACTGTTACAGTTATGCCACTAATTTTCTAAGGAAAATGTGCAAATTGACTAGAACAGAGCCGCCATCGTAGTACAGAGGGACATTTCAAAATATATGTATTATTGTGAAAGCATAAAAAGAGTGTGTGTGTTTTTTTTTTATGGAAAAGGCAAGGCAAACGAGCGTTCGGGTCACGTGATGGTAAGTGATCACCGCCGCCCACGACCCCGTGCAACACCAGAGGAGCTGCAGGTGCGTTGCCTGCCTGTAAGGTGGGTTGGGCTCCGGAGCCCGGCATTACCTGATGCGAAACGCAGTGGCATTAAGCCACTACTTCACGCCGGTTTTAAAAGGGGTGGTAATGGTCCGGTCGAGTCTGCCCATGCGTGTTGAAATTGCTGGCGACGTGACTCTACCACACGTACTTTAGTCGCCTCTTACGACACCGCCAGTACCAGGATGATCCTATTCTAGGCCGGGATCACACGGCACAAAATTGTAAGTGTAATTTCTCTATAGATTATAAATCATAAGAAATCTGCCATCGCATGCACTGCGGATACTATTAGCGACAGCATATTCGTATCTTCTAAGGATAACATACAGTGAGCGTATTTCTGTCTAAAAATAGTGAATATATTTTGAATATATTTTTTTATTGTGAGGGATGTTTGTCCATAATGGTATCAATTCTTATCCTTTTTAATACTTTATTAATTTTCTACGTTAAACGAAGATAAAATTTGCTCTTTTAGTTTGTAGTTTTAGAGAAAAACGCATTTAATTGTTGACACATCACGCCAGCTATATGCCGTAGTTTTGGCTCATGTTTCATTCATCCCTTACTCTCAGCATATAAATGGAGTATATTAGTTGTCTTGGCCATTTGGTGTTGATCAAAATGTCCTTTACAGAAATTTACAAAAAATTACATTAACAAAAAATCCTTGCTATGAAACGATTCGCCGCCCGCCACGCGTCACTTGCGTCCCTCCCCACCCCCCCGCCCCGCGCCGTTTAGCACTTTTAGTTTTAATGCTTTTAAATATTTATTTTATGTAAATATTTTTCTTAAAATACAACAAATTTTGCGAGTCCAATCCAGTCTCTTCGACTGCCACAAGGCAAGATTCACGTCCCGCAGGGGACGACCTTACCGCCGTCAGCATCCTTACAAGCAGCCACATAGTGATTGCAAATTTTTCAGAGACAGAGAAGCCTCTTCCCTCCCCACCCGATGTCGCTGTAAAAGCCAGTAGGCCTTACAACATAAAGTTCAAGTTCGAAAAAAAAACGAGTAAAATCAAATAAATGCTCAAAAGACTGTATGATTACTTAATGATGCCGTCGTGACACAGTGGCACAAGCGTGTGACCTTAAAAGCGACAGTTGTAAATTCAATTTCCACTTTGGAAAAAGAGATGTAATTTATTAATATTTTCATTTTTTCATTTTAGTAAAAAGGTAAAGCGCCAAAGCTACTCAAAGCATAAATTGCGCATAAAGTGAAAATCTTAAGTTTTCAATTATTGTTTGTGTGATTACAGAAAAAACTCGACACTATATGATTATAATATAGACCGAGATTTCAATATTTAATATTCTCCAATATAAGTTAAGTTGAGACTTTCTAAAGCAGCCACTTAGTTCTTGCAATTTGTGTATGATAGATAGTGATTTGTTATTGTATTACTACTAATATATAATCTATATTTTAACTCGGAATTTATGTGGGAAAAATTACGTTTGCAGTGTGCGCGCAATTACGGTTTACCTCGAGAAATATGAAATAACTAAACATTTTTCTTTTAAATATGACAATTCTTGCAAGCTAAATCAAATCTATTTCAAAAGACTTAAAATTATAATTATTTAGTGCACAACAGCATGGATAACTAAACTGAAAAATAATCCATATTGAGGGTTCTGTACATCAAAAGAAAAAAACGAAATCCTTATAGGATCACTTTGTTGTCCGTTTGTCCATTTTTAATTGTCATTATAAATGCATAACGCAGGCTATACACAGCTGTATCGACTCATGTTTCATTTATCCCTTACTCACAGCATATAATTAATATTGACCATTTAGTGTAGATAAAAACTGTCATTAACTGTTTTTAATTTTAATAAGTACTTTTGAAGCTGTAACACAGATTTAAAATTACATCACTACAAATGTTTGCTGCGCTATATGGCTCGACGCCCGCCACGCGTCGTTTGCTTATAAAAGTGCATCCGGCACGGCCGCCTGGCTCCTTTCCTCCGTGCGTAGAAGGAGGATCCTGATCATGTCGCCTAAGGCTCATCAGCGCGATGGCGAAGTTATTCGAGAAGTTATTCCTCCCACTTCTCCAGCACTACGAAACAAATAGTTTGGCGAGCGGGCACTCAACCACTCTGCAGGTGGCCAGAGCGGGTCACTACGCTGCAGCAGCAATTAACCGAAAGGAGAGTGCAATAGTTCCTCGACGTAGCACCTGCTTTCGGCCGTGTGTGTTATGGGCGGCTACTTTATAAAGAGCTCAGGGCCGGCACTATCACGTCGCGCATGTTCTTGCCGACTACCTACCTGACAGGACATTTTTCGTGAGAGTGGAGAGTGTAGCAGCCACTCGATCGCTGCCGGAATTCCCCAGGACAGCATTTTGTCACCTGCCCTCTACGAATTATATACCGATGACATCCCAACGTACGGCCTTAAGTTGGGCCTCCCTGACTGAGTGTCTCAACTGGCTGAGCTTACCGCTGAGCTTATCATTTGATTATACTTCCAATCCCACCAAAAAACTCTCTGTGTATCGGGTCTAGGGCAGGTACACAGTCCTAGGGCGAAGGGGCCCCTAACGATGCACTCATATTGATGGTTGCCGCTCGAGACCACGGCCAGATGGCCTTAATGCCGTTCCCCAGCGCCAGAAGAAAGGAGCTGGACGAGAGAATGCTTCAATGCTAGCTCTATAGTAAAGTAGGTTTAGAAGCAATTGCACGTATTTTGGAGCTCTTTAAATAATTATAATGTATTATTTTAAACAACGTTTATGATTTTTACCATTTAAGTATTCTGTTGTTTGTGTCATTTGTTTAAGGAACGCAATTTAGTATATTAGGTAAATAATTCAGTAATTTAAGCGGGCGAAGCCGCGAGTGGGTGGCTAGTATATAATAAAAACAAAGATCATCTTGTTCATTTAACAACACTACTTCATACCTCACTAAATACGTTATTAATAAAGTGGTATGTAACAATAAAATTGTGTTATTACGCACATGTGCAATATAACAGTCGAGCTCGAGACGTTAACGAGTCACTCGCCACAGAGTAGACATGACAGTGGACAATAATGCGATTACAACGTCAAAACTTTGAGAACTTATTATCTTAATTTATTATTACTAGAAGCTATTTTTTTTTAGAAATATCTGCATTGTCAAATTGTCCATTATGTTAGGAAAATATTCACAGTTAACAATGGGTTTGGTAATGTGCTAATTATAAACATTTGAGTCGTAGTAAGATAATAGATATTAATAATAATATAAATACTTATGTTATTTTTTATATATTTGTTAATAATTTGTTATACTTGAAGTAAAGGGTATACAAAAAAATTAAAATAATATAAGTAAATTAAGATAATATAAGTATCTTTAGTATTTTTTTAATTAGCAAAGCCATGCTTTAAATGTCCAGGCTGAAAAATTATTTCACTTGCCCGAAACATAAGTTTCCTTGAGTTGAATTCAGATCCACACCTAATAAAATAATAAATATTTTAATTTCTTCGCTCTATTAAGTACGCAAAGCGCGGCGTTGAGTACCGACATTCAACAAGCAATGTCTCCAGAATTTGGCGGAAAGTGGGAAACGTAAGTTTCATAATGGGAACAGAGTGTCATAACACTAAATCCCTCTGCCTACCCTTGTGCTAGATACAGTATGAAGCAAAGAAAAAAGAATTAATTCAGATCTTTCCACATTTTAGCGAGAAAGTCAATATGTATATTATGAAACATCTGTATTTTATTATCCTATGGTAGTACAGTGTAAGTGAGTAAGACATCAATTAAGTTTCATTTCATTTTACACCCATTCATTTTCACACATAATAATTAATAATTTAAGTTTAATACGTCGTAATCAGCGTTGCCAGCCATCCCAGATTTTAATAGGACGTCCCAATTTTTGCATCAAAATTAAATGTTCCTATTGAGATAGGCATATCCCACTTTTCACGTATTATTCCACTTACTCTAGAAATCTGGGGGCACGGCAGTGCCCCCGCCAAGTCGAGCAAAAAACAGCGGCACGGACGTACCATCCTTTTCTCGAAGCAATTCAAACCATTTTCGACCCCCTATAACTTCGTTGTGGATAAAACAAGAAACCTGAATTTTCAGTAACTAATCAGGCGTAATATAAACACGGTATATTTAAAATTTCAGTCAATTTGAACCAGTAGTTTATGAATGACAACTTGTTAAAGTTTCTAAATTTTGTCACTCACTGACTGACTCTGACTCTGACTGGTTGTGTTTTCATGCGATGTCCAAGTCGATCTATTTGTTTAAAACGTAAAATATTTTTAATATTGGCATGATGATAACTACTGTAATAACTTAAGACAGAAGGTCCTTTAAGTAGAGACTAAATAGATTAACCGACTTGGTATTACATAGATCTCACAACTTTTTACGGTAGAAAGACTGAGCTGCGAGACTTGGGTTTTTTACAGGATGTTTTTGATGGCATCTTTTCTTACTACTATAAGTTTTAATAGAAATACAAATAACTATAATCGTAAGTTATGTATTACTATATAAGAAGCCAGTCGTGGCGCAGAGGCACAAAGTGTGACTGTAAAATCACCTGATTAAGGGTTTGATCCCCACACGAGGAGATAAAATATTTATTTAATTTTAAATTTTCATTTCTTCGCCCTGGTGTCGAGCAAAGCGCGGCGCTGAGTCCTGCCACTCAACACGCAATGCCTCCAGAATTGGGCAGAAAGTGGGGAACGGAGTGTCTTAACACTAGGTTCCCTCTGCCTAACCTGCTGTGTGCTGATAAAGCGTGAAGCTAATTTATTTTTTATGTACTATTCTGAAAACTTATTTACTACTGAACTGCCTTACATGGTAGACCAAAACAATATCGTTAAGAATAGTGACATTTTCCAAAAAAACATGTTATACTGATATATATCACCATTGGAGACTTTATTTAAAATTCAAATAAACCGAGAATAATAATAAATTAAATTTTCATTATTATTATTTTTTCCCTTTTTTGGCGAAAGATTTCCGCTTTTTTAATTGAAATGTTTAAAAAATCCGCATTTCGCCGAGATAATATCTGGCAACATTGGTCGTACACATTTGATTATATCAAAGTAATTAAATACTTATTAAAAAAATATTTTGAGTTAATTTTATGGTTTAAAAAAAGTCGGATGTAAATTTATAATTTTAACAATCATAATAACCATTGTAAAGCAACATACTTTTCGTAAATTCTGACTTTTAAAATTACCTCGTCGTGACGCAGTGGCACAAGCATGTGACTTAACATTAGGTTCACTTTTCTTCCCTTCCCTAGTTATTTGGTACCAAATGATTATTCTTTAAAAAAAAATATGAATATCATATAAAATCAAACTGACGTTTGAATGTAAGTAAGTACCTGCTTGTTTTCTCCCATATATTAGATATGCGTGATCATAGCGCCATTGTTCTAAATCAGCTGATTGTTATGCGTAGCTTCTACTTTGAGACACTCGTCCTTTCGAATGCAACACTTTAATCTGTTGGGTCAAGGAACTTATACTTGAATAGTTCTTTATCAAATTCAAATTCAAAATATTCTTTATTCAAACAAACTCTTATAAGCATAATACTTATTTAGAAACGTATAAAAATTTGAACGCAGCGGGACTCGAACCCGCGCCTCCTGGAAACTGACCAGGCGCTCTGACCACTAAGCCATGCGCTCCAGAGCGCCTGTCCCGCTGCGTTCAAATTTTGATTCTAAATAAGTATTTTTCTTTCCTAGGTGTGGAATAACACTTTAAAAAATGTTTAAAAGCTCTTATAAGCACTTATGAATCGTCGAATGAACATATAAACAAAAAAAAGCTACCACCGGTTCGGAAGGCAGTTCTGCTGAGTAGAGCCGGCAAGAAACTCAACAGTTGCTCTTTTCAAAGTCAATGGTATTATTACATTAACACGCAGCTATCCTGCATCACATTCAATAGACATTAATTCCATACATGTTTATCTTCTAAATATCGTAAAACTTCTTCTCCATTTCCCGGGAGAATTAGAACAAGAGAGACAAGCGTTAAATTTTTCTGTTTTTCTGTTCTTGTTGGTCCCCACTTAGACAACATGCTCTTTAAATAAATGTGTAGCAGATACTCTAAATGCATCATTCGATATAACCTAATATAATCATTTAATATTTAAATATTTACCTACAGCGGAGAAAGATTTGAATCGAGAAGAATTGTCTATAATTTGACAGTTCTCCATTACACCATGACGGTCACTATATCGACCTATTTGGTCAGAATCTATACGACTTATATAAACTTATATACTTTTAATAATTTTTCTTATATAATAAAAAAACAGCTTAGCTGCATCCCCAGCCCCCAGCACATAGCAGAGCAATACGAGGGAACCTAGAAATCTAGTGCTTAGATACTCCGTTCCTATTAAGACACTTCCGTCCCCTACTTTCCGCCAAACTTTGGAGGCATTGCGTGACGGAAAATATTAAATATTAATTTTTTTTGGAAACGAACCGACGACCTGTCGTTTACAATCGCAAGCTTGTGCTCCTGCGACACGACTGGCATATATATGTCTGACAATGTAATAAATATATATATAAAGCTAACTATGGACTCTAAAAATAATCATCAATAAGAACAATATCTACTACTTACTACATCCGTTCCCCACTTTCCGTCGAATTCTGGAGGCATTGCTTGTTGAGTGGCAGAACTCAACGCCGTGCTTCACCCCGACACCAAAGCGAAGAAATGGAAATATAAATTTAAGTAAATATTTCATCTCCTCTAGTGGGGATCGAACTCACAACCAGTCGGTTTTACAGTCACACCTCGTGCCGCTGCGCCACGACTGGCCTCATGGATATTTAAAATTAATATTATTGCATATTAATATTAATCTAGTATTAAAGTAGAAAGAGAACACTAAGCGGATTATGCTGTCAAAATAATTTTATAAGATCAAGGTCAAGGTTGAGATCCAAATAAACATTTCAAATATTATAAAATAATAAGCACGTAACAATAATGTAAAAAAATATCGTTCGAAGCAAAGTAGGTAATTTCTCGCTTATTTTAATTCAATGATTAGTTTTGGAGATCTTCGTGGCGCAATGGCACAGGGTCTGACTGTAAATGCAACGGTTGTGGGTTCAATTCCTACACAGGGGGATGAATCATTATCATTTTCCTCGCTCTAGCACCAATACAAAGCGCGGCGTTTAATTCCACCATTCAACGCGCAGTGTGTGGAATGTAAAGTAAGGCAAGGAATGTCTTAACAATAGATTCCCCCTGCCTACCCTACCCTGCAAAAAAAATCATGTAATTAAAAAAAAATTGCTTTAAACTTTTAGTTTTTTTGTTTTTGTTACACATTTAATACACCGAATAAATATCACGACGAAAATCGAATAGTGTACAATGCTACTGTTTGTTCTGTACTACAGCCGACGGAACCAACTGGTATCATGTATATCGGTCAAAGTTAATATAATTACCATTGAGGATTGACCACAACTCTATTAAACAACAACGTATTTAACTCGACAAATGGAACATAACCGCGTAACCGCAATTCTTGTCTCTTTATCAGCCTTACGCTGTATCCCGCACTCAGCAGGGTAGGCAGAGGGAAGCTACTGTTAAGACACTCCGTTTCCCACATCCTACGAATTCCGAAATCATGCGTGTTGAGTGGAACTCAACACGATTTACCGAAACCAGAGTAAAGAAATGTAAATATAAATTTAAATAAATACTTAATTTCCTCGAGCGGGGATCGAATCTACAACCTGTCGCGTTTGGTACAATTTGTCTCTTTATATTCTCATTAACTATTTTACTTTCGTGAATGATTCTTACTTCAATTTCTTAACAAAGCCGCGTAATTACATAATCGCTAATAATAAATAACTGGTCATTTTTATAGCGTGCAGTTCTTGATTTGGTGTTGGTTTAATAGGAATACACCTGAGGTCATAACGCTTAATAATAAAGATATTTCGTGTTTAACTCTTCATTGTGTTTTTAACTGGTATTACAGATGTTCTTAAGTAAATGCAGAAAAACATGTTCGTTTTTATTTTTAACCTATTTTCCAGTGAATTACTGTTCATGAACGGCTTTAGTACTTTATATAAGTAGAATAGAGTAGAATGTTATTTATTGCACAAAGAAGAATAAATTATAAATAAACTAGTGGGCGCGCGCAGCTTCGCCTGCTTATAATTCAAAAAAAACCACGAAACACGTGTTCAATAAAATATTTTTAACAGTCTGAATTTAATTTTTTATAAAAATCGTCACGATTTAAAGATTTTTCCATATAAACTTTCAACCCCTTATTTGATCCCTTAGGGAGTGAATTCTTAAAAATCATGAAACACGTGTTCAATGAAATATTTTTAACAGTCTGAATTTATTTTTTATAAAAATCGTCACGATTTAAAGATTTTTCCATATAAACTTTCAACCCCTTATTTGATCCCTTAGGGAGTGAATTCTAAAAAATCATGAAACACGTGTTCAATTAAATATTTTAAAAGTCTGAATTTCAAATTTTATAAAGATCGATGCTGATTTAAATTTTTTCCATACAAACTTTCAACTCCTATTTTATTCCTTTACGGTTGAAATTTTTCAAAATCCCTTAATGGACGTCCAGATTATGAAAATAAACATCTGTCCAAATATCACGTTTCTACGCACAGCGGTTACGGCTGTGCGTGCGTTTTACCTCAGTCAGTCAGTACATGTCCTTTTATATATATAGATAGTATATAAGTAATAAAGTAATATATATAGATAGTATATAAGTAATAAATATTCAAGCTTAAATTTTAAATAACAGTCTATTCTATTTATACTAATATAATTTGTCAAATAATTAATGAAATTTCGAGGCGAAGCGCGGCACTCCCCAACCGACACTCAACAACGCGCAATGTCTCCAGAATTCAGCGAAAAATGGGAAACGGAGTGTCTTAACACTAGATTTCCCCAGCCTAGCGAGCGGAATACAACGTAAAACTAAAAATAAAATAATAATATATCAAAATAACAGCAAAGATTTTTGCGAAAAAATGTATGATGTATATAATGATAATAGTAATAAAGATATCTAATAATATAATAATAATAGTTTTATAATTAATAGTTATAATAATTCTTCACGTGAGAAAACGACATAATATTAGTTATATAAAATTATTTATTTTTTGTATTTGTTTTATGAACGATAAAAACTAAATAAATGTCACATACACTATAATAAATATATTCTTGTGAGATGTATGCAGCAATTGGCGTCAATTAAATTGAAATTTACATATAAATGAAGTGTAAATATATGCATAAAATATAATACATGGGATATCGATTTTTTTTAAATCTATTAACTTTTTAATAGTTGCACAAGAAGAAATAAATAATAAATTTTAAAAGTATAATTGTAAAATGATAATATATAAAAAATAGACATGACTTATTTTTATATTATTATAATTTTTATATTAATGATAATAATGATACATACTATTACACGAGGCCAGTCGTGTGACTTGGACAAAGCCCGGCGTTGAGTTCCGCCGCAAAACTCAGCGGAAAGTGGGGAACGGAGTGTCGTAACACTAGGTTCCCTCTGCCTACGCTGCTGTGTACAGGATATAGCGTGAAGCCGTTTTTTTGTTTATTTTTTTTAATTTTATGTAAATCACTTACAATATTTAATAATAAACCAATTTAAAAAATGTTCCTTTAAAATTTTTCTTTTTGGGTGATTCACTCATCTTTAATTTATCGATGTTGATAGGATACTATCGGTACACAGTGGCATTAGATGTAGGTTCAATCCCTTCTCAAGAGTATAAATGATTTTTATTTTTTAAATATGATGACGGTTGTGTGTTTGATTCCCATTCTGGAAAATTAATTATAGCTGTTTTTGCTCCTGTAATAAAAAACACCATTCAAATCGCAATGTCTCTAAAAAGAAAACCGTAGTGTCTTAACACTAGGTTCCCTTGCCTACCCTGCCAGATCCGGTATACTATACAGCGTGAAGTTGATATTGCTGCTTTTCTTATATAGATATGCACGACCATAAAAAAAAACAATATATTTCAAGTTATCAACACATTTTTTATTAAAAACCTGCTAATCTTGAATTTAATTATTTTTTAAAGAAACAACTTCTTATCATTACCAGAAGCTACGCAACATTAATCGTATGCACATTGGTAATGAGGAATCAATAATGTCTCATTAATTCACAACGTAAAATAGGTACTGTTTTTTATGTCGTTGCGCAGTAGCACAAATATGTATGACTGTAAAATCGACTGGTTGTGGGTTCGAACCCCACTCGTGGAAATGAAATATTTATTTACATTTATACTTTCATTTCTTCGCTCTGGTGTCGAGGCTAAGCGCAGCGTTGAGTTTAAGTATTAATTTTGAATTTCAACTCGATATCTCCAAGCGTTACTGAGATAAAGGCTCTTGACAAACAGACAGACAGACGGACGATCGGACTACAAAGCGATCTTATAAGGGTTCCCTTTTTCCTTAAAAGGAACGGGAACCTAAAAATGGATATGCTATATCTATCTAAGTATAAATACTAATAACTAATAAGTTATATTTTTTAATCATTTCGTATTTCAATTAATGCCACTCAAATTGCTAAATATTACCATTATAATTACAAAATTTGCTTATTGATAAGCACAATCCACCATGTAGACCTTATCAAGTTCTCAAAGCATCAAAGGATGTTTTTCAAAACCCTTTAATTTATTAACTTAAGTGTTTAATTAAAATACTTAAGCTTATAATTAATTAATTACAAGCGACAGAACTAGATGGAACGGACGGTGAAGTAGTAATTAGTTTAAATTTAATATAATATTTGACGTTTGTCATTTATCAATATTCACGCTGTATCCTTTACACAGCATGGTAGACAGAAGGAACCTAATATTAAGACTCCATTCCCCATTTTCCTCCGAATTATGGAGGTATTGAATGTTGAATGGCGGACTTCAACGCCGCGGTTTGCCTCGGCACCAGAAATCATAATACATATAAATTTAAATAAATATTTAATTTCTTTGAGTGGGCGTTTACAGAAACACACGTGTGCCTCTGCGCCACGACTGGCCGCTATACTCTAAAAATTTCTTAACTGTTGTTGTGATTTTACATTAATGTGATATAATACAGCCAATATTCCCACAGCCTAATCTAGATTTCCGCGAAAAAAAAAAATCTATTAAAACAATAAGTTCCTCAGATTAGCGCGTCCAACAAAACAAAGTCTTCAGCCTTATAATATTAATAAACATAAGGTAATAGTAATAGTTCAGAGAAAAACCTGTAAAATTTACAAATTTTTTTCGTTATTCGCAGGCGGATAGCTCGAGAAATAGGCGCGGGAGCGTTACGTATGGACACTACGTCGGCGTTCTCCGCCGCCGCTGCTGAAAGGTTGAAATACAAGAAGGTGTATGGCTTGTTCTACTCGGACATACCGTACGCGCCCCATCCGGACCCACCACATCTTGAAGCCAGAGTTTATGTGAAAGAGATTTAGGGTGAGCTAGTGTCATCTTATAGTGTAGTTAAGTGATCATTTCATTTGCCAAACCGCGGCGTTGAACTCCGCTTCCTAATATACAAATGTATCGAAATCGATTGAGTGAATAGGAGTGGTTAAACGGAATTGACTCTAGGTTCTCTCTCTAACTGAAAGAAAAAATAGGAAACTGAAAGAAAGTGATCTAAATTGACTTCTAAATTGGATGCCCTGATTGTAAATGTTTTATTAATTCCTTTTTGCTTATGTCTATAAAAACATACCTACTACTAGGCGCTCCTACATAAATACAAGCTTATATATTTAAAACTAAACTAGCTTCACGCTTTATCCCTAGCATGGTAGTCAGAGAGAACGGAGCGACAAACGCTACGGTCTCTACATACCTCTTTCGCCTCGTCCACTGTCATCAACCTCTTCATACATGCCCTCCGGGGGATCCTCATACTTTTTACGTGACGTCCCTCCAGTATCTTTGATACTGTGTTTTCGAAGGACAACCGAGGTCTCCCCCTACCTCTGTTACCACTCACTTTTCCATCATAAATCTTTTTTGCCATTCTTTCATCACTCATTCGTTCGATGTGCCCAAACATATATATTTATCTAAATTTTTCCATTATTTACAGGTATATTCTACGCAGGCACTAACTGGTATATGCAACAATGTTAAGTTACCACTAACTTTAATATCTACTAGTAGTACTACATTTATACTTCTAACTTTATTAATGACTTTATTAACATCTCAAATGATATCGTTTACCTATAGGTACTATTAGTCATACTATAAAATACATAATGTTTATACTGGAAGTGTATGTTTATTTCAGTCAATGGGTATCAAATTCATCACATTTAGAAGCGGTCTCAAGTTTTAGATCGATCTTAAGATGCTGTTTTTGTTTATAGATGGACTCGTGAATTAAAACTGCATCTCAAGAAAGATGACAAACTTGATACCGGTTTATAAATACAGGCCTAAAAATCAGCAAGAACCGTTACTGCTTAACTTAAAATAGAAAATATATCTAGTATATATAATATTTTTATGACATAGTTTCATCGATTCGATTTTATTTTACTATTAAATATTACAATTATATACTTAAGCTCGTCGAGCTTTCCCAGTGTCAAACATGAATAAAGAAAAATTATTAGTTTCATTTTCTATATACAAGTTTTTCTTGTATTTGTAAATAATCTTCGATTTTGTGAACGTGAGGCTGTGTGCTATTGCATTGGATATTGCAATATTACAGTACAGATGAAAGAAGGCTCATATAACATGTATTACTAAAATATTTCGACGGTCTCTAGGTAGAGTATCGAAAGTGAAAAATTGCAAATTTCTTTTATTAATGTTTTAAACTACTGACAAGGGTAGTTTTCGATTACATACACGTTTAAAAAACGCATAAATAACTACTTTTTTGATATTTTGACAAAAATCCATTAAAACTAAAAACTAAAATTTGTGATTTTTCACTTTCGATACTTTACCTATAGATCATCGATTTATCAAATGTCTCCCCTGTATATCTCACTAAATAATATTTTATTATTTTAATATTCTATATTTCCAATTAAACCCAATGAAATAACGTTTATACTAATTTTATATGAAAACATAATTAAATATTTCTTAAGATTTATTATTTAGGTATATATATGTCGCATCGCGAAATTGTATAAAATTGGTAAATAAACCCATCTAAGCTGTGATAGTAACAAAGATTTTAGTTTACCAAAAGTATTTTTAAATTGTTTATACGCTTTGACCAATTGTTGTGACACCTTTGTTAAATACAAACCCAGTGTTTCTTTTGAGGTTATTTAAAAAAAAATAAAGCAATTAGTTTGTATTGTCGTGTGAATTTCTGCTATTAAAAAATAATATAATCATTTATATTTATATTTTTATTTCTTCGCTTTGGTGTCGAGGCAAAGCGCGGCGTTGAGTTCTGCTATTCAACACGCAATGTCTCCAGAACTTGGCGGAAAGTGGGGAACAGAGTGTCTTAACACTAGGTTCCCTCTGCCTACCCTGCTGTATGCGGGATACAGCGCGATTATTTAAAAAATAATAGTTACACAAAAACACACAAAAATAATAAATTTACGAGATAAATCTTGTATAATATCTTGTTAATAGTGACATTTTATTTAATGAATGAAACTATTTTATTATTTTGTATCTAATTTAATTCTAAACGATAGTCCGTGTCTTAGTGCAATTATAGTTTGTATAATTTAATTGAATTTGATTTCCATTTTGAGTTTCTGCTTAATAACGTGAACGAAAGAAAATCACTTTATAAATTAAACTTAACAATATTTCTTAAACAAATTTCATTTAAATTATTTAGTTAAAAGTTTTCTAAATCCTTGCTTAGCATTAAAATTTGTGAGACACATAAAGTAAAAGAAAAAAGATTTAGTCCGCCTCTTCGTGGAAAAGAGCAAATACTCACGAAGCCCTTTTTTAATTAAAGAGCAATATTATTTTAATACAAAATTAGCACAAAAATTTTAAGAATATATGAAAAGTTCTTTCCTAAATATTCCTTTGTATAACAATGCAATTATATAAATTATGTAACTATTGTCAATTGGTATAAGATTGTAATATGATCAATTAAATTAAATTTAATTGTTCTTATATAATAAATTATGTTAATGTATACATATTTGTGTTTTATTTTATATCCAAAGTGAATATTTTTTGTACCCTTTTTTGGCTTTACGCTTTATTTTGTATATGGTAGCCAGAGGGAACCTAGTGCTAAGACATTCAATTTCTCAGTTTTCGCCGAATTTTCGAGGTATTGCATATTGATTGGCGGAATTCAACGCCGCGCTTTGCCTTGATACCACCAGAGCGTGAGGAGAGATTATTTTTATTTCTTATAAAAATAATCACAAATAATAATTCATTCTGCCGAGTGGGATCGAATCCATAACCAATGCGTTACAGTCACACGCTTGTGCCTCTGCACCACGACGACCTTAAAATTTTGTTATCTAAACTGTTTTATAATATTTTTTAAGTAAATAATTCATTTTGAGGCAAGTCGTGGCGCAGCGGCTCGAAGTGTGACTAAAAACCAACTGGTTGTGGGTTCGATCCCCATTCGAGGAGATGAAATATTTACTTAAATTTATTTTTCCATTTCTTCGCTCTGGTGTCGAGGCTCAGCGCGGCGTTGAGTTCTGCCACTCAACACGCAATGCCTCCAGAATTCGGCAGAAAGTGGGGAACGGAGTGTCTTAACACTAGGTTCCATCTGCCTACCCTGCTGTGTGCGGGATACAGCGTGAAGCTGATAATAATGATAATGATAATAATTTAAGTAAATATCTTTAAATTACTTATACACCTATAATATAATATGGCATTGGTTTCGATTTCATATACTGAACTAAGAACTAAATGTAATAATATTAAATATGTTGAAATGAACACAACATGGCGTTCAAATGACAAATACTATAGCGCAATTAAACATAATAAATGAGCATATGTCAGATCATAATTAATTAACATAATTGTTAAAGAGTTGTTAATAAGTTGTAAGAGGCCGTCGTGGCACAGTAACACAATGTGTGACTGTATGTAACGCGACGGTTATGAGTTCAATCCCCACTTGGGGGTAACATTTTCATGTCTTCGCTCTGACACCATTTTAAAATCCCGGCGTTAAGTTCCGCTATTCAACATGAAATACCTCGAAAAATTCGGCAGAAAATGAGGAACGGAGTGACTCAACACTAGGTTCCCTCTACCTACCCACTATATGCTGGTTAGTGAAGCTGAAAAAATAAGTTCTTATGTAGTTAAAACATATTCATATATTTAATATTTAATATAGTATCGACAATCTATGAACACGTCAATTTGAAAAGGAATAACAAAATGAGATAATGCCAACGCGATGACGCGGACATCAACAGATTATAATAATTTAAGGAGTAGATACTTTAATCATTTCTTAAGTTTCTTTTTTTTTTATTAATGACTATAACTTTTTTCTATAGCGCTTTTGAAATATTTTGTTCCTTTCCGATACTAAATATTGCTTAAATTATTTTTATTATATTTCCCATTGTTTTATATGTAATATCTACATACAAAAATCAATTTTCATTTCATTTACTGATTCCTCAGTAAATAAAGTACCAGTATACGTTACCAGTATAACTCAAAACTATATTTCAAATTTCTACATAAAACATATAAAAACACTTAAATATAAAAACTATATAAGCCTTATCTAGTATCATGGTATGATATTTCATGTTGTCGATATTTCATCAGCTTCACGCTGTATCCCGCACACAGCAGGGTAGCCAGAGGGAACCTAGTGCTAAGACACTCAGACCCCACTTTCTGCCGAATTCTGGAAGCTTTGCGTGTTGAGTGGCAGAACTCAACGCCGCTCTTTGCCTCGAAACCAGAGCGAAGAAATGGAAATATAAATTTAAGTAAATATTTAATCTCCTCGAGTGGAGATCGAACCCACAACTAGTTGATTTACAGTCACACTTTGTGCCCCTGCGCCACGACTGGCCTCAACTATACTATACTTACTTACTATACTTAAATAAAAATATTTAAAATATACAACGGCCCATACGTTATCATCATAAAAAAATGATATTGACCTTAACATACTCGGTACTATTTTTATCGTTCATCACTAAACGCACCAGTCAAAACACGTTGGCCGCGGGGGCCTCACAAACGTACGTAGATTGTGGATCCGAATGTATAGAAAATAATATTTTTAGATATTTAAACGAAGTGCTATGTAAACGGTAAGTTTTTAAGCATTATTATTATTTATTTATTATTAAATTAATTAAGTCTAAAGAACTCTTATTATGTAGAGTAAGCGTGTTGTAGTTTAGTAAACATGTTGTTTATTTATATTTTCATATACATTCATTGAGTAATCTTAAAATTGATATCATTCAAAATATACCCAGTGAAGCCAGTCATGGCGCAGGGTCACACGCATTTGACTATAAACGCGACAGGTTGTGGGTTCGATTCCCATTTAAAGAAATGAAATATCTAATATTTCACTCTAACTTCTTCAATCATTTCACGTTTTGGTGTTGAGGCAAAGCACGGCGTTGTATTCCGCCAATCAGAATCTCTAGAATTCGACGGTAAGTAGTATTTCTCTGCCTGTTGTGTGCGGGATACAGCGTGAAGCTGATTTGATAAATAATATACTGTGAATTAACTTTTAAAATGAGAAAAATGGATTCAATTGTATTAGCAAGGATAAAATTTATATTTACAATAAATAATATTGACGTAGGTACTGTTCACGATAGAGTCGATAGAGATCAATTAATTTGTTGTGATATGATATGGAATGTGACGTTCTAACTAACATGACCATTCTTTTGTCGGCTCAAAACGGGACATCGGTTTGTTTAAGTGAATTAACATTTTTTTTTTGTATTTTAACTATTATATTAAAAGTTACAATTGATTCTATGGTAGGCAAAATTTAATATAATATATTATAGCAAACGAAAAATGTTTGTGCCATTTCCAAAAACGGGACATTCTTACTTCCCGGAGCCGTCTTTGGGGTACACCGGGACACTCAAACAAAAACGGTGGTATCTGGCAAGATTTTTAATATTTTACTTAATTGCTAATCGCTCATATGTACTAAGTAATGCAAATTACTTATTTCTAAGCGTATCGTAGTAAAATCTATACGGATACTGATAGTATATATTATTTTTATTTATATACGTATATATACCAAGTCGTAGGTACCACCTATCTTAATCACTTGAGGCAGATTGCGAAAACCTGTTTTAGTGCAATACGCGTTGTCTACACTTGAAGTAAATTTATGTTACATAATATAAAGACCTACTTCTTCTAAATCCATTTTATCGTGTTTTATCAAATTAGTGTGCCATTTTTTCTTTATTATTTTTGTGAACAGAGGTCGTGGGTTCGAATTCATAGTTCTCGGTTATTCAAACGCTGTTATATTATTAAAATGCGATACAATTTACATAATTGAATTAAATATATACAGAAAGTTTTTTTTTTAATTAAATATATTTATTTAAAAAAATTTTGCAGCATAAATTTGAATCCAAGAAAGAAATTATTTATATTGAACTATTTCTTAATGTAAAAATAAACGATTTTTTTATGTTTAGGATAAAATAACCATGTCAAAAGAGAGGTCATATACCATAAGCCCGATATGTGAGCAAGATGCAGATGCTGTTATGAAATTATTGAGAAGGTAAGTCTATAAGATTCTGAAAAAATTGTGGTGTATCTAGAGTTACCAGATACAGGCCCATTATTTCCGGGACATATCTGGAAAAAAATACCTTATTAAGATTTCAATATTATTATTATTATTGACTAAAACTAACATTTATGAATCTGGGACAGCAAAGTAAAATTACAGAACTGTTGTAGATTCGATTCCCACTCAAGGTAATGTAATATTTATTATTTTCATTTCTCCGCTCTGGTAGAGGCCAGTCGTGGCGCAGCGGCACAAAGTATGACTGTAAAACCGACTGATTGTGGGTTCGATCCCCACTCGAGGAGATGAAATATTTACTTAAATTTATATTTCCATTTTTTCGCTCTGGTGTCGAGGACAAGCGTGACGTTGAATTCTGCCACTCAACACGCAATGCCTCCAAAATTCGGCAGAAAGTGGGGAACGGAGTGTCTTAACAGTAGGTTCCCTCTGCCTACCCTGCAGTACGCGGGATACAGCGTGAAGCTGATTTATTCGCTCTGGTATCGAGGCAAGGCGCGGTGTTAAGTTCAGACACTCAAAAGTGGGGACCAACTACTACTACCTACCCTGCCTACCCTGCTATATGCGGGATACAACATGAAACTGAAAAAAATTATATTATTCTTTCGACTCAACTGAAAAAAAAAATATGTGTTCATCTTTATTTTATTTTGTACACATATTGTTTGTTGTTGAATCGTAATATTTACTTTAATTTTAGTTTATTGTTTCTAACTTCAGTCAATTTACATACTATAAGACAAAATTATGATAGACATTTAGATGCTATAAAAATATTTACTTAGGTATAATGTTTATATTGTATTAGTATTGTTGAACGCGCGTTTTAATTTAAATGAAGGGAAGTGGTGAATACAACAATGGCAAGTATTATCATAAATGTAATTGACATTAATGTAAGTTTATTTATTTTTTATTCATTTCTTCGCTCTGGTGTCGATGAAAAGCGCGGCGTTGAGTTTCGCCACTCACTAGATTTCCTCTGCCTATCCTGCAATGTGTGGGATACAGCTTGACGCAAAAAAAAATAGATCAATCCGATTAAATTACTTACAAACTACTCGACTACTTTTTTGGTGTGTATACATGCTAAACTACTAACATGCTCTCTACTCGATGAAAATACTCATAATATAGCATAATGCGAACTAGAGTTTAATTAGAGATTTTTTGAGAAAAATAGTGTGATTAATAAAATTTGATTTTTTTTTACAAACAATTTTTAGACTTGTATCTTCGCTTCAGCGAAACGACGTATTTGTGGCATCTAATTCACTCAAATGATCGACAGTTTCGCATCTGTTAACTACTCACCAGAAAAAACAATTTGAAGTAGAATTAAGCGGAAAATGCGAAACGAAGTGTCTTAACACTATGTTCATCCCTCTCCCTACCCTGCAGTGTGCGGGATACAGCGTGAAGCTGAAAAAAAAATTGATTCTCACTCTTCACCATGTAGTATATAATTATATATTTGCTAACATTTCAGGACATTTTACATAGATGAACCCTTAAATCGAGCTGTTGGTTTATGCACTTCCGAAACAGACCCTTGTCCTGAACTGGATGAATACTGTACGAGTTCTCTATTAGAAGGTTTGTCGTTTAAAGCAAGTGATGATGCAGGGAATGTTGTCGGAGCGTTGATAAACGGAATATGCCCTTTAAAAGAGGTTAGGTATTATACCCATATCGTTAGAAAATGAAGTAAAGACTAATTGAAATGATTTATTAATTTTTTAGCTTCGTGTTCTGTCCAGCAAATGTCAGGGTAGGCAGGGGTAACCTAGTGTTAAGACAATCCGTTCCTATTAAGACACTTACGTACCCCATTTTCCGGCGAATTCTGGAGGCATAGCGTATTGAATGATGGAACTCAACGCCGCGCTTTACCTCAACACCAAAGAGCAAGTAATATATTAAATATTCCATTTCCTTGAGTGGGAATCGAACCAGTCACACAGGACCTCATGTATTGTATTCAAATAAAATTAGCAGGAAAAATTACAGTAACAGGAGAGTTGTAAGCACATTCAAATTAATAACTTTATAGAATTATGGCGGAGATGGTACCTAAGTCTGGACTGCACTTATGGTAGTTGCGGGTTCGATTTTACTATCAAATGGATGTCAATAAGTACTTTCTAATAAACTCGTCATGGGTGCGTGAAAAATAGGAATATGTACAATATAAGCTTTTAGTAGATAAACGAGATTAAATAAACGATAGTAATACAATAATCAATTGAATGTTACAGGATGACAATGGCAACGATCTGCTCAGTCAAGCCCAGCGATGTGAAAACCCAAAATTCCAGAAGATCCTATACATACTGGCCCGCAGGGAGAGCGGCGCGCGGCTGTGGGAGAAGTTCCCGAATGATAAACAAGTTGTGGAAGTAAAAGTGGCAGCGACAGACTCGAATTGGAGGAGAAAGGGGATTATGAATACACTACTACAAGAGTCTGAGTAAGTTTATACTATATTAATAAAGTAGGTTTACTAATCAAAAAGTTGAAACAAAAATAATTGAGACCAGTCGTGGCGCAGGTATGTAAACGCGACAGGTTGCGAGTGCGATTCCCCCTCGTGGAAAATTAAATGTTCAACATTTTCATTTCTTCGGTCTGGTGTCGAGACAAGACCCGGCTTTGAATTCCACTACTTAACACGCAATGCCTCCAGAATTCGGCGGGAAGTGCGGGAAGAGTGTCTTAACAAAAACAAAATATGTACTAAAATGATAAGCAATATATTTTTAACATAGTTAAATTTAGCTTACATAAGTATTTGAGTAAGATCATGTTAGAAAGATCAAAAGAATGATACAAATAAGTAAGTAAACGTAAGCAAAGTAAGCAACTACGTTTTCATATACCTGTATTAAACAAAGAACTAAGTATAAGGTTACGGAGAGCCAGACGACCCTATAATTTTTAAGCTGTAAAAATTAATGTTATTTTATATTTAAATATCATAAATTATTTAAAAAATTTACTTCGTTGCTAAAATAACATACTATGTCTTACATAAACAACAAACAAGGTAAAAATAATGTACTGAGTTTCATTTGTACGAAACAATTTTTTTTGAATAAATAATAATTACTTAATAAATATAAATATAGTCATATATTGTATTATTATTTTGCGACTCTTTTGCCGAAAATATTTTTTTTTTACTTACCACCAAGAGAGATAGTTCTATGTGGTATCTATTTTGCGGTTTCTAGAAAATTAGGTGATAAAAACTACTATTTTTTAATGTAACAGGGTCAAATAGAAACCAAAACATATTATAAATATAGATAAGTACTATTTAAGGGAAATATTTTTGTAATTTCATAATGAATATTGTACCTTTTTTTCTTCGTACTTTTTCCTAAATAATGATAATATCTATCTTATAATATATTTTTTCTATCGTTCCCTACCCTAGATAATAAAAAAAACACATAAAACCTGAACTCAACTCGCGTATCGAATATTGCCTAATTCACTTTTAATTCCGCCTTCATTTCATACACTTCGTCTTGAATAACGAAGTCAACACCAAACTCAGGCGGGAAAATATAATAATTTTCCAGACCGGGTATTGAACCCACAACTATCACATTTAAGAGCCAAAACATCATTCCTATTCTAACATTGCCTGTATCTACTTGATGTGGTTTTGTTTAGCGTTTTTCTATATATTTTGTTTTTGTGATGTGCATATCGAATCACTTATGAGATTTTACAAATTACTTGATGTTCCACTGTCAGAAATACCTATTTAAATATACTCTTAGTATTTATTTAAAATAAGTTACTGAGAGCGTAATCTTGTGTACGTAACTGTCTTGCGTAATTTTAAATAATAAATTATATTTTTTATACTAATTATATATGACCGATTGTGAATTCAATTCATCACGAAGGAATCTTCAATTTCGTCGCTCTGGTACAAAAGTGCGACGTTGAGTTCCGCCACTCAATAGTGAGCAAATTTTATTAATAAGCCTACAGTCCCTCTGCCTACCCCATAGCAGGGTACAATGTGAAGCTAAAAAAAAATTGAAAATAAAAATATAATTGAAAATTTCAGGAAAGCTATCAAAGAAAAAGGGATCAGACTGATCAGGCTGGACACATCAAGTGCCTACTCCGCAATGTCCGCTGAGAGGTATGGCTATACGTGCCACTACAAGGCACTATACAAAGATATAAAGATGGATGGACAGCCTCTCATCGTACCAGAACCGCCACATGTAGACGACAGAGTGTATATTAAAGAATTGTTTCCATTATAAATTGTAATATAATAGTTAGTATAAATTAATATTTAAACTTTTTCTGTTTTTTTTTTATTAATTATATTTCCTTATAGGTAATTAGTAACCAATATTTGACGCAAAATGTATATATAAATCACTGTTCAATTTCGATTCTATCACAAAAATTTTCTTATTGAATAAGTATTATCAGCTTCACGCTGTATACCGCACACAGCAGGGTAGACAGAGGGAACTTAGTGTTAAGACACACCGTTCCCCGCTTTCCGCCGAGTTCTGTAGGCATTGCGTGTTGAGTGGCGGAACTCAACACCGTAAAAAGTAAAAAATATTATATTTTTCGAAATTTACCTTTTTTTATTAAAAAATCTTAGCACCTAAGAAAAAAGATGCTTAATATTATGTTATGTGTCATATAACAAACAACTACTTAAATATTTATACTTACCCTTGCTAATACTTGAATAAGTACTAGTAACTTTTGTAGTTTCATAGTTCCTTGGTTCCTTTTTTTTCTAAAAAATATCAATGAATACCAAGCAAGTCGATCACGCATTACTAACATATCCTATCGAATTATAATTAAATCTAACTAGCCCCTAAGACGAATTAAAATCTACGACAAGTTTGAGAAAACTTAAAAAAACAAAAAGAAATCAATTAATTATAAAATAAAAGAGATAAGAGACAATTTTCTTTATTACTTCATACAAAGTCACTTTCATATCGTCCACGGGCAGTGCGTAACCACAATCTTCATTCCACACTCCCTGGCTGTTATCGGAAACTCCCCTGCAATTACATTTAATTGCAATTACATGTGATAGAATTGATGGTGAGAGGCCAGTCGTCGGTCGTGGGTTCGATTTCTACTCGTGTAAACGAAATTTTTAATCACATTTATTAATTGCAATTAGGTAAATTTGATAGAACGGTGAAAGGCCAGTCGCAGCGCAGGGTTACAAGCGTGCAACTGTAAGTGCAAACGGTTGTGGGTTCGATTCCCACTAGTGTTTAATAATAATATAATAATTAATATATAGATTTTTTGTAATAATATAATTTAATATTTTGATTTTCCTCGCTGTGGTGGCAAAGTGGCGTTGGGTTCCGCCACTCAACAATCTAAAATGTTAGTAATTTGTCCTTATAAGTCTAAAAAATAAATTATAAATTATCACTGGTCTCCCCCAATCTCTTGTATTTCTAATAAATATTAATAAGCGTATCTTTACCGTGATATTTAAATTCTGAAATGTTACATTAAAACTCAAGCTTCAAATTATTTTTGATACATTTATCTACTACTATATTAATAAAAATGTTCTATATGTTGACTTATCTATTTGTAAAAGTTCTGGAAATGAATAGTTTTACAACAATCTCTTTAAATATTATTTATGTTGTATATACAATATAAATAATATTTAAAGAAAAAAAATAGAAAGAGTCCGTTTTTTAATTTAAATTAAAAATTTATAAAGTGGTGACGTCAAATTCAAATAAAAAAATAATATAAACTACATTAATTTAAAACAACTTTATTATCTGTACACTACTTACATACATACAAAAATATTTACAAAAATAGTTGAGGTATTTGTCAAAAAATAAATCTGTCTAATATCTAATTATCTACAAGTGTATGTAATAAAAATTATTTACATTATCTACATTAAATATCTGTCTGTAACAACAAAAATAATTATTTACTCTAAAACTATACAATTTCAATATTAAAATATTTTGTACTATAAAATATGAAGAGCAAAAAATATATATAAACATATGACAGCCCTACTCCAAACATAATAGGGCTTGTGTTATAAAGATTAAACTAAAAACAATAGTATCTAAAAATATATAATGAAAAATAAGTTTTCTTGGTCATATCTATGTAGTTGAACTGAAGATCTAAAATTGAAAAATATCTCTAACCCACTACAAGACAAGGCCAGTTGCTAAACTATTTTATATACATATATAAAATTATAATAATAGGTCGGGGGAAAAGTATTATCGTATTTTGAATGTATTATTAGTAATCAAGCCTCTTTGGCTGTAATGAATGTAACTGGCTGGTTTTAATACGATTAAATGTGACATTCTGAAGATGCAGTAAACAAAAAAAAACTAGTTCCCGCCATTTTTCAATTGGTTTTTAAGCAAGCAAAATAACCGTATGTGACGAGGAAATTCGGTACATTTTAAAGATGTATTACGAAAAAGGTAAAAATGAGGCTCTGGACGCCCTTTCACAGATAAAATCAGTGCCATTTTTGAGAAAGTGGAGATCAAAATCGACATATTAGTAGCTACGATATTGCTAAAGAACTAGATGTTGATCATAAAACAGTTTTACGTCATTTACGAAAATGTGGGTACAAGAAAAAACTTTACATCTGGGTACCACATGATCACTGAGAGAAACCTAATGCAACGTGTTTCCATTTGCGATTCTTTGTTGAAACGTAACAATTCTGAACAGTTGATTACGGGTGATGAAAAATGGGTGACTTACGATAAGAATGTGCGAAAAAGATCATCTTCGAAGCATGGACGAGCCCCAAAGACCGTGGCAAAGCCCGAACTGACTCGGAACAAAGTGAAGTTATGTGTATGGTGGGATTGGAAAGGAATCGTCCACTATGAGCTTTTGCCACCGGGTAAAACTATCGATTCTCTACCTCTACTGTCAGAAACTAATGAGAATAAAAAAAAGCTATTGAGAAAAACCGGCCGGAGCTGGTGAATAGGAAGTGCGTAGTGTTCCTCCACGACAACGCCAGACCACACTCATCTATAGCCACGCAGCAAAAATTGAGAGGTTAGCTGGGATGTGTTGATGCATCCTCAGTATATATATATATATATATATATATATATATATATATATATATATATATCTTGCTCCATCAATTTTTTAATGAAAAATCTCAAAATTTCTAAAGGAATGGGATTATAGCACTACGCATAAGATGGCAATAAGTCATCGATCAAAACGGCACAATACATTTTATAAATAAATAAAAAAATATACCTAAAAAAATATTTTCCTTTGTATAAACAATACGAAAATACTTTTGCCCCAACCTTATATTATGCAAAATCAGAAAAAATATTTGTATAAAATATATTTATATGTATGTATAGAATAAAAAAGTTATCACTTTTTATCTTCAGCCAGCGACTGTCCCAAGGAAGCTGTGGCTACAGAAGGGTTCGCCGCCGTCACAATTTTATCTAACAGCACTTGAGTCTGCATCTGAAATAATTGTATTCATAGAAAATATAGAAGTATTAACATAGGAATAAATATTTCTATTTATTTATTGCCTGACATAGTGCAGGGGCACAAACATGTGACTAAACTTCCAACTTTTTAATTCCACTTGACAAAATACTTTTTTTTAATATTTTCATTTCCTAGTTCTGGTGTAGGGACATGTATGGAAAATTCGGCGGAAAAAAGGAATGAGTTTGTTATCACTCGGTACCCTGTCTGCCTACCCCATTATATGCCACGGCGAAAAAAAAATTTTGAATGACACAGATTGACTCTACACTCTACTGCACTTAAAGCACTCAAGGTCCGACCAGTACTAGTGTATAAGCATGTAGAACACTTAAGGACGCTAATACTGGTGTATACTTCTATTTATTTATCTCTGCATCAGTGCGAATATAGACATATTTAACGTCTATAAACATGATGATTGTGGGTTTGACCTCCACTTGAAAGTGTTTAAATATTTTAAAAATTTGGCGGCACAAACAGTGGGTCTTAAAACTAGGTTACTCTATTTTGTGAAGTCAAGTCAAGAAAAAGTGTGAAACTGTAAAAATTACAGTAGAGGACATTTGATTCTTGCTCTAATAAAATTTTTATACATTCTTAAATTCTTAAACTTTTCTCTCCTTAGTTTGTCAATAAACTATAAAATAAGAAAAATATTTACATCTCTGGTCTTCCCTCTTGCTGCAGCTCTTACTTTTTCTAACTCTTCCGCAAGTCTAATTGATTTTTCTTCAGTTTGCTTTCTTTGAATAAAATAGGACTTTCTGAAAATAATATAATACATCTCTTAAAATTTTTAATTACGTAATAGGCATTAAATAAGTTAACTTTTAAAAACTAGTGTTTTATACACTTACACATATATATTTAACAGTAGTAAATTTATCATATAGGTAATTGTCATTGGATTAAGTTATGTTTATAGATACATATAATAAGAGGAGCAACTTCACATTTTTCCTAGATTAGCAGGTTAGGCATACAGAACCCTGTGTCAAGACAGTTGGCTCTTCGAATTCTTCACATTCACTTTCCCCAGCAATAAATAGCAAAGTGTTGAGAATTAGCAACTCTTGGGGTACAAAGTGCCTTAACACTAAGCTCTCTCTACCTATCGTTCCATATGGTAATATGGTAAATAATGAAGCTAAAAAAAAATAAAAGAATCATACCTAATCACAACAATTTGTAATACAACACCAACAAAAGCTATACCAAAGGCAATTATAATGATTGCAATATTTGGTAGCCTATGTATTCCTTTCACTCCATAGTAGGAATCTGATGAGTAATTTGTTGACTTTGACTGTGCATTGTAGAATCCATAATTTTGATTATTTGTATAGCTGGAAATAAAAAGTTTACATTTAGTATAGTGAACTGAAAATAAATTGACAGAAATATTGTCAATAATATAATTTGGGCAGTGTCTTCTGTTGTGAGGTTGTGTGTTTAATTCCTACTCAGAGCCATGGGCGCAGGGAGGGGGGGATAATCTCAAAAATAAAATGAATCGTGTAAACATTATAAAATGAAAATATGTGCTTACTTTGCTTGTGCATGGTTTTTATAAACATTGGAATGCCCATCAACTTCAGACATTCGATCATACAGTGATCTACTACTTGGTTTACTAAGGACATTATAAGCTTCTACAACCTTCACAAAAGTCTCTTGAGCTTTCGCACTTTTATTTTTATCTGGATGGTACTGAAATGTAATGGAAAACAGAAAATAGAACAAAGAAAAGTTAAATAAAAATAATAGTATTATTTTTTAACAGTAACTGGCATCTTACTTCTTTGCTCAACTGTATAAATGCATCTTTTATTTCTTTGTCTGTACAATTTTTTTGCAGATTTAGAACTTCATAGTGAGATTTTTTTCCCAAGCTAAAAATTATAATAGTATTAGAATAAAATATTATAATAACTACGTAACATATAACTGGATTTTATTTCGTTAAGCAACTCGCCTGTAAAATCTTAAGCAAGACCACAATGATTTGAAAGGAGTATTTCTCTTTAGAAAATACATAACGGTTTTACAAAACCTAACGTTAAATTAGTATCATATTGAAAATATTTCATTTTATTTGGCAATTTGCATTTTTTATATAGACAGAATAAGAAGAGTGACTTAAGAAATGTCAATGTCAAAATCTGTCTAATATGTCAAATGTCAACGCTAACACAGAGACCATAAAAATGTTAAAATTTATTAATAATAAATAAAAAAAATTATACTATATGGTGCCAATCAATTATAGATACTACAAGTTTATTTTAATTAAAAATTGCTAGTCGATATTTATTTTTATAATATTTACATATAATTTTTCGTAAAACATGTAAGCCATCCCTTTCATAATAATAAATAATAGTAAACTATGTACTTATAAGAAAATATTTCTATCGTTGTACTCTACGTAAAAATGTGTCTTACTAATTATAAGGTTTTACTTGACCTGTATGTTTTGTAATATTAAAGATTCCTTGTTATATCTATTAACATTATATATTTTTTTTAATATTGTGCGTAAGCGGAACATCATCCAAAAGATAAATCGAAGAACAAGTATAATATGTTTAGTTGTTTGCTGATAAATTTCAAAACAATCATATTCAATTTATTTTGAGTTCGTGAAGTTGTCTACTTAAATTTTAAAATAAGCCCTGGTACGGCATAAAAAGGTGTGAAATACATTAAGTTGTATTTTTTAAAAATTAAATCAGCTTCACGCTGTATCCCACGCACAACAGGGTAGGCAGAGGGAACCTAGTGTTAAGACACTCCGTTCCCCACAAATTTGGACTATAACGGCTGTATTACGTGGATATGACAAGTATGTATAAAATATTATATGTTTTTTTTTTACTATTTTTAAAAAGAATAAGATATATTTGCTATTAACCCCTTAATTACAAAACATTAAACATATCTATATATAATACAGAGAGAAAACAATGCGCGGTGTTGAGTTCCGACACACAACATACAATGCCATGAGAATTTGGCGGAAAGTGTTTAACAGAAGTGTCTTAATGCAACGAAAGTATCTTAACACTAGGTTCCCAGTTCCCTCTGCTATGCGCGATACAGGTGAAGCTAAAATAAAATCTATACAATTTTTTCATAAAAAATATTTATTTAGGTACTCTTATTTATACCTAGTTACTCTTATACTTTATTGAAATATATGTTATCCATATCTATTACATATTGCTAATATTGTATAGTATAGTAGTACGTTCAGATTTTCCACCCTCAGCGAAACAGGAGACAGGTCTCAAGTCGCGACTCCGACACAGTTGGCACGGCGCTCAGCTCGACGGCGCAGTGTTCGCGCGGCAAACGACGCGAGTAGACGTACGGTCATGCGAGAAGCGGCTGGTAGGATGGCCGAACTAGAGTTCGAGGCGCCACTTGCTCAAATCGAGGAGGCGGACGACTGCCTCTCCACATCAGATTATCCGCAGAAGACCATAAACGGCAACGAGATACGCCTCAACAACATCAACAATCTCAAAAATGATCTGATTAAAATGCAAACCACTGATTCCAATAAAATTAATGACAACGACGAACCGAGACCGGTGAAGTGTAAACAGGACAAGATGCAAAATTGTGAAGGCGACAATTTCACGGAGACTTTCTCCGGGTCACTGGAAGATTTAGTGAATACGTTCGACGAGAAGATCACGAAGTGCTTTGGAAATTATGAGGAAAGCGTGGAGAAGCTGGCCCCGGTGCAGGTTCGATCTCAAGAGGAGATTATGAACGAGTGCCAGTGAGTATTAATTATTAGAGAATAAATCAAA
This sequence comes from Heliconius erato x Heliconius himera, assembly GCA_013421005.1. NCBI lineage: Eukaryota > Metazoa > Arthropoda > Insecta > Lepidoptera > Nymphalidae > Heliconius > Heliconius erato x Heliconius himera. The sequence goes on along the minus strand of JAATLQ010005230.1, from coordinate 20,539 downwards.
AATCATATTGTTTGAATGTGATATCATCGATTTAGTCATATACATATGAACAGTATATTAGGCTTTTAATTTTCATAATTGGATATGTATTACTTGTACGAGGATACAACGTTTGCTATAGCTATATTAGAGAAAACTTTACAATTACGATAAGAAAAATTTCCGAAGCATAAACAAAAAGGGCGGGCTCTGCGCATGGCGTTGGTGGTTGCGGGATCGATCGATGTTTTGGTTGGGGGTGTGGAGGGTGCGTGGAGGGTCGTGATGACGCATCCCGTCGCGCCCTGCTTTGTTCGAGCCGTACCCCCACGATGTATACCCCCATGTCGACGGATAGGCACTGACCTTTTCTGACATAATTGCACTGATAAGTTGTAACCTACTCAACTTTATCATTATTTTTACATTTATTCGCTATTATCGCTGGCAATATTATTGTTAATATATTTTTATTAATGTTGTTAAGAAACTTGACGGTACGAAATGGAGATATGCATTTGAAATAATTTTATTTCTAAGAATTTATTTATAGCTTTGATAAAAAAAAACGTATTAATAAAATATGAATCCGAAAGAATACGTTCGTTTCTACAAACGTATTCATTTCTTTTCAAAGTTTAAACGTCTACTCATTATGAACGAAAGAACGTATACATAAATAATAACATGGTCTTTCAAAAATGCACGTAGAACTTTCATCAAAAGATACACAAACAATATACTAAAAAGACTCGTCTCAAGACTGCTTCATGGTCACATACAAGCGTCTTTCTCATTCGTGAGAAATTTAACATAATAGCGAGACTCCCACATCTTCCTATTGTTTTATCAAGCGAAGAGCTTTCTGCTGTATTTTTTTCTTTTACTATGGGAATAAAGTGTAAACTAACTACTATGGTCGTCGCCAAGTAAAGTACATAACTAGCCACTGCATCTGCATACCTTCAAATATAAAAATATATATTATTTTTTTATCAGCTTCACGCTGTATCCTGCTCACAACAGGGTAGGCAGAGGGAACCTAGTGTTAAGACACTCCGTTCCCCACTTTCTGTCGAATTCTGGAGGCATTGCGTGCTTAGTGGCAGAACTTAACGCCGCGCTTGTCCTCGACACCAGAGCGAAGAAATGGAAATATAAATTTAAGCAAATATTTAAACTCCTCGAGTGGGGATCGAACCCACAACCAGTTGGTTTTACAGTCACACTTAGTGCCCCTGCGCCACGACTGGCCTCATAAATATTTACTATAGTAAATATAACATATGAAAACCAAAACGGAATTCTAATATGATTGAGACTTACTAAAAAAATTGTAAACATAACTTTGCTTTTCTTATGTCAAAGAGATTTTTTGGAACCAATCCAGACGACCCAGATATGATACAAAATCGTGGAATTGCAACGTTGAATTTTGCAAACTTATTAGGGAACAGGTCGATATTCGCGTCGACATATTTAGAAGACTTTAGTTTATCAATTAACCCAATTTCCAATTGGAAACAGATGCTGAACAATAAGATATAAAATACCAATTCTGGGATACTCGTGAAAACAAGAACTAAGGGACCGGATTCTTTCTAAGAAATATGTGAATACGAAAAGTAATCATAATCACTTATTTTGTTATTGATATATGTATAGATTCTTACATTATGCTTCATATATTGATACCTTATCAGAATTCGGCGGAAAGTTGGGATGGGAACGGTGTGTAACCTTACCTAACACTAGGTTCCCAGCTGTGTGCAGGATACAGCGCTTATTTAATTTGATTTTGTATATATTGATAAAACAAATAAAATAATAATGACTGTATTGTAACGAGCACGCACGGTTAATTTGATTGGCTTATGCGATCTAAATTTATGAATAAAATATGTATTGTAATTGTACAATGTAGGGCCGCATTATACGGCTTAATTTTTGTTCTCAATCACCAATTTCAAAGTTAAGAAGTTAAAATTATTTAATTTTACACAATTTAAGAAAGATTAAAATAACAATACTTGACACAAAAAAATATATAAGTAAACTTAATATGGGATGTTTTAAAGGATCATTTGCAAGTCAAACCTGTCACGTGGAACAGGTGCGTGCATTGATTCTGTAGTGATTGTAGAGCAGCGGCGTGTGCAGATGTTGTGGCCACCTTGTGGAGTTCGAGGAACACCTTGCCGAATATTGAATTTCGTCCATATGCCTTAAAACGCACTAAATTTTCATAAGTAAATTATATTCATTTACATACTTAAAATCAGCTTCACGTTGTATCCCGCAGACAGGAACCTAGAGTTAAGACACTCCGTTCCCCACTTTCCACCGAGTCGTGAAGGCATTGCGTGTTGAGTGGTGGAAGTCAAAATCGCGTTTTGCCTCCACACCAGATCGAAGAAATGAAAATATAAATGTCAATAATATTTTCATTTCATCGAGTGGGGATAGAACCCACAACCAGTCGATTTTACAGTCACACTTTGTGTCCTGCGCCACGACTGGCCCCTATATATATACTTATACCATGAAAATGCAAATATTTTATGGTTTTCAAATAGTAAAAATATTGTTGCTATAACCTTATAGTTGTAACAATACTATGTTGTGTTATAAGTATCTAATATAAACACACATATTTATATAATATGTCCTTTTAGTATACTAGAAGTGTGTGGCGTGATGTGAAGTGCCTAGGATGTTGAAGTACCTACCTTTATTTCCCCCAGTACACTTCAAAGTAGAAAACAGAGAACTAAAAGTTGAAATATGATTTAAATTATATTTTTAATTAAATTATAATAAATATATGAGCTAAGCGAGCTAATATAATAAATTCTAAAATTACTACTTTTTAATGAACATGCACAAAGTTGATTTCAATGAATATATTAATTTAAACGTCGCCATTCTCAACGAGGCGCCGTATATTAGCATCTACTGGCACACGACACACGTCCGTCCCGATGCAGTTCCTGTTGAATACAAATGACTGCTATTGCTATCACATTTGCTATAATCTAGGTTTTATTCATATTCCATTGTGCTATTTCATTTTTGTTTGCTTTTGTGCGATTATAACCTTGTTTCACGTCCCAGATAGGTATTATATGAAGCCAGAAATGTAAATCTAATCTAGTTTCTGCAGTATTATTTTTCATACTAAATTCTAACTATAATATTAAATAGTTGAATTACGTTTTTTCAGTTAATTTTATTTATTGTCTTGGTATTCTATCTGTTTAAAAAAACTATTATGAAAAATTTAAAAAGTACACTATGGGAAATTGCAACTTATTTCACACTTCAGAAAAAAAAATACTTGTTTATAATCATATACATTATATTAGTTATTTTTTTAGATTTATTTTTTTAAATTGTTTTTTTAGGAACGTATTTTTATACGTTTCTTAAAAAAAGTAATTTTTAGGCCATTTCAACAACGCCTAACAATATTCTACCATTGACTACAACAAATACTCATATAACACACAGCATTTATGTACACAAATATTTACGCAAAAATATTTCTACATTGTAAAAGAAGTAAACATCCGATCTTGACAGCTAGAGAAACCTAGTAACTGATATTATGTGTGAAGTTATTTTCCAATGGAACCTTGAACGCAAGAATCGCTATTATTATATTATATTTCGATACATAATTTTGTAGTATGCAGTAATAAGTGCGTGTGTATCTCTTGACCTTACAACGTATGCGTTTGCGTGATCGATACCCATTTCACAACCACAACATAAGTGCCTGTCTCAGTTTTCAATTATATTTTAGTGTAAATACTACCGATACAACAACAACCGCTCGTCTGTTGTCTGTAAATCAATTGATTGTGATGACGTTCCTGAATTTTCGACTTTCTAGAAAATTAAATCATATTCGCTTTTTTTACGTAAAAAAAAAATTGCTTCACGCTGTATGCCGCACACTGCTGGGTTAGGCAGAGGAAACCTAGTGTTAAAACACTCCGTTCTCCATTTTCTGCCGAATTCTGGAGGCATTACGTGTTGAGTGGCAGAAGGACAAGCGCGGCTCATCGCCGCGCTTGTCCTCGACACCAGAGCGAAGAAATGGAAATATAAATTTCAGTAAATGTCGGTTCACACAACAGTCACACTTCGTGCCCCTGCACCACGACTGACCTCAGACGTTTAACGCCCAATATTAATAATGTATCTCCTATCTCAGGTTAACGTCAATCTTCGATTGTTCCACATTTCTGTCCAATCTTTACCCTGCGGGCCAATAACCAAACTGGGCAATGTCAACTTATGTTCAAATAATAATAATAGAAGATAATTCACATATACCATATTTAAAGCCGTTTTCAGTACAATTTGTGTTATACATACTTACTTAATTGTTTTCTTATCGATGAAAGACAATCATTATTAAAACAATTTATCAATTCCTTTGTAGTGTTATCTCTTCGACAATATTTACATTTTTATCAGTTGTTTTAGCACGGATGCGTGCCCCAGTTGATAGCGCGTCAAATTAGCAGAGCTATGCGCCGCTACCTATTTGCATATTGGTAACGATACAATTTTTTTTTACTTCTTTCCTTCCGTGTGATTGTAATTCAACGAAGTTGTTAAACTTGGTACCAAGAATCATATAAAGATTTTAAGGTATACTTAAAAAATTCTATACTTGTTACTGCCGAGTACGTTCTTTTGCATAGTGCAAAAAATATTTCTCTTTTTGTTTCAATTTTTAACGAATGTTATATGTTAATTTTGGAAATTTTTTTCACTTTATCATTGAAATGCGAATATTTGGCCCAAAAAAATAATAATGAAAGCTTAAATAAAGTTATTACTATAAACACAATTAACAACTTCAACAAGTTTCTATGGAATATATTCAAGATGCGTATTAAATTGAAGACTGATCAAACATCGCCCACTCATGCGGGCGAAGTGAACGACCTGACATTCGCGAAGAACAACCCACATACTTGTAAATACATAATTACCCGTCAATTTACCTGTAAATCGCGTACGATACATCGGAAATAGGATAGAAAAAATTAAATGGAAATATTTATAGGTTGCTATGGAAACGTATTATTATAGGCCCCCTGCTTGTACGCCTCTGGCCCGGTTCAAGAAGGTAATCCTTCCATTAGAAAGTTAATGTTTAATATCGCCACGGTTACACCATAGCTATAAAATTTTAATATAATTTATAAAGAGTTTTTTCTTAACTGTATTCTATAAAATTCTTGGACTTAATTAAATTAGTCATTCGTTTGACTAATTTAACTTACTCTGTCCTTTTTGGTTATGTTTTATAATAAGTATTAATATGACAATATTGTATTCTAATTGTTCTCTAGTAAAATTATTTATTATATTTTATTATTGCAGCCAGTCGTGGCGCAGCGGCACAAAGTGTGATTGTAAAACCGACTGGTTGTGGATTCTATCCCCACTCGAGGAGATGAAATATTTACTTAAATTTATATTTCCATTTCTTCGCTCTGGTGTCGAGGCAAAGCGCGTGTTGAGTTCTGCCACTCAACACGCAATGCCTCCAGAATCCGACAGAAAGTGGGGAACGGAGTTAAGACAACACTAGGTTCTCCTCTGCCTACCCTGCTGTGTGCGGGATACAGCGTGAAGCTGAAAAAAAAATATTAAAATGATGTATTAAGCTTTTAGAAAAGTTTAATTACAGTTGTAGACAAAAAAACATTTATTGTTGTTGAAAAGTTAACTACTATTTTATGTATTTGGTAACAATCTTGGTGTTATTTATGGTCACTCAATACGCAAGGGCCATAGAGTTCTAGACTATTAATCATGAGGCGCCTAACGTTTGAAAGCACCAATATCGTTTATAACGCTGATAAAATTTAATAAATGGTATCCAGGTTTCTGACACAACAAGACGACGTCATTTCTAGTTAAAACTTTCTAATATTTAAAAGATAAGATAAATATTAATAAATTTAATATAAAAAAAAATATAAAAGCAAATGCGAGAGTAATATTCTCTGAATTGGCGTAAACTGTAGGAATGTCAAATTAAGACATGTCCAAATTAGCGTGAAAAATAACTGTTCTTTTTTTCTCTTAACTTTAAGAACAAATAAATGTTATTCTTGACCATTTTGAATAATTTTTAGTTTTAAAGAACGACCAGCTCAGTAACAACTTACTTAGAATCTTTTTTGTTTTTTTTTCGTGAAAATCTTCAAAAATGATTTGGAATCAAGAATGATTTAGACATTCAGTAAGAATTACATACATTTTGGAAATTGCTATCAAACTAAATTGAAGTTACTTAGTACTTTATATTTATTTTCTTTATTTAAATGTAGATTGCCGTGTTTACTGCCTTTGACGCCGCAGACGCAATTACAATAATGTTACTTATGCATACAAATGGTTGTTGTGTAATGTAAAACAGTCTATGTTTGGATGGCTGACCAGCTGACGTATTATATCGGAGATTTTATCTTGATAGCGTACTAACGACTTAGTGGATATTACATTACTTTCTTCTTCATATGTTCCGTGACCATCTTTTTTTCGGCTCTAAACGGGACTCTTTTTTTTGTTTATTATTATTCTTTTTTATTTTTAACGATTATTTCAAATATTAACGTTTGACTATTTCATGTAGAATACAATAGTTTACTTTCGCATTTTTGTGTACCATACTTTGGGGTATTGTTTGAGTGCTTTAATTTTTTTAGGTATAATTGACATAACTTTTAGGTGCTTTTACGTGGATCTTTCCATATTTTTTTATATTGGCGACAATCGACGCGGCACAACCTGATTCGACCAAATTTTTGTGCCATTTTGTAAAACAAGACCAATTTTTTACGTCCTTCAGTGTACAAAATATTTTTTTATTTATTGTCCATAATTGCTTATTGTTGCTGCAGCTACATAGCTGCAGCTACAATAAGCAATTATCTGTACACATTACAGCGTGTGACTGTAAACAGGACAGGTTGTGAGTTCGATTCCCACTCGACAAAATGAAGTATTTAATATTTTCATTTCTTCGCAAGCAAAATTGGCAAGCAAATAGCGGCGTTGAGTTCTAAAACCGCTATGCCCTCAGAATTCGGACTCTGCCTACCTTGTTGTGTGCGTGATACAGTGTGAAGTTAAAATAAATATGTACTTATACATATAAGCTCCGTTATATATACAAGTAGAGAAAAAAAACTCTAAAGGTAGAGTATCAATTACACGGTTGATTTGATGTGCGACGTACGTGGCGTTAAGCAATCACAATTCTGAATACCACGAGCTGAATGCCGTGATGGGGTATAATGTTCTAACATGTCATTAAGTACTTGTTGTTCACGAATTGGGAGTGATCGATGACTCCATTATGTTCTCTGTCATTTGGGATGACTTCGACAAAAGATCTCCAATTTGTTTTCATTTTAAAGTAGTTTGTTTTTTTTTCTTTAAACAGAATCAAGTCTTTTTGGATTCCTTTTATGAATCAAATGTCAAAATATGGTTTAATATTTGCCACGTTAAGTTAACAAGGTAAGGCATAAGAAAAATAGTCTAGTTTTATAACATTTTGTATAATGTAAAGAGGGCAGCTTATTTCTAAATGCCCAAACGTAATTCCTTTAATGTAGCTTAACCTCAATTTAACTAAATCATGTCCAAAAACAACACTATAAAATGATTCTCTTTATGGTATATTTTGTTGCGTAAAACTTGGTATGCGTTCTTTCAAGAACTCTAGAGTTACTAAATTTAGAACCCGTATATCGTTTCGTTTCTTAAACAATTGTTACAAAAAGTCTTACATTTCAAGTTCACACAGAGTTTAAAGTTCATAAAATAATGTTATTAGCAAGTAATATGATATTGTAAAGCAGGCTTAGAAGCAACATTGCTCTCGTATGACGCATCTCCGCCATATGTCGCTCTTTCCTTGAAGTCGCCAACGCGATAACAGATTATGCGCAGAGAACGGTTTTTCTGTCTTAACTTTGCTGATATTGAGAAATATATATTTTTTATATATAAAATATTAACTTTGACATAACAAATTATTTTATGTTATTAATTGAATTTGAGTAACATCTAAATATATATTTTTAAACATTTTTAAAGTGTTATTCCACACTTAGGAAAGAAAAATACTTATTTAGAAAACGTCCTGGTCGGTTTCCAGGAGGCGCGGGTTCTTGTCCCGCTGCGTTCAAATTTTTATACGTTTCCTAAATAAATATCTAAATATATGCTAATTTATAATTTATGTATAGGAACGGTTCGAGCTAATGTTAGTTTTCGGTTTTCATTCCATCTATATTTCTGTTCGCATCCAATCGACTAGGGCCTCAACACGGCGTGTGTTAACTGCACTGTACGCTCCTGGTCCATCTCAACGCGCTGACCTTCCATTCATTTAAAATAGATTATACGCTGTCGAGGGCGTGAGGTTAGTGTGGGATAGCTGTGTTTTGCATATGTCGTATTATATTTTTTTCTTTATTAAATTAACTGTAGTTAAGACGCATAAGTTATTAAGTAGTTTTAGCTCTGGTATCGAGGCAAATTACGGCGTTGAGTTCTGCGATTCAACTCGCAATGTCTTAGATGGAACGGACATTTTAGTGGGAAATGTCTTAGGCAGACATTAGGTTACCAGTTTCTCTCTGCCCTCTATGCTATGGGATACGTGAAAGCGTGAAATGTATAAGAATGTTTATTTCTTCTTTAAACGCAATTGTAACTAAATGAGATTCGCGACAAACAATACTGCTCTAGACTACATATAACATTACCTTTTTTCTGTATATTACTAGATTGATGACTATAACGTTAGAGACAAAGCACTGCCCGCAATAGTTTTTGCTCGCTGATTGATGCTCATTCCGACCGGTCCCGGTGGACCGTTATGTCACATAGAACACGTATGTACGTGTTATGAAACAAATAGCTGGTCTGAACGACCCATTTGTCCTTGCTAAGATTCTTCCTGTTTTTTTCTAGGACGAGCTTAGTAAAAAAAATTCTTCACGCTGTTTCCCGAATGTAGCAAGGTAAAGGGAACCTAGTGTTAAAACATTCCGCTCTCCATTTTCTGTTGATACCTTTAGGTTTTGCGTTTTGAGTGGCAGTACTTAACACCGGACTTTTGCCAAAAGAGTGAACAAATTAAAATATTTAATATGTCATTTCGTCGTGTGTGAGTAAAACCTACAAGTTGTCGCGTTACTATAGCACGCTGGTGCCGCTGCGCCACGACGGGCCTCAAACTTGGACGAGCTGATGTTTAAAAAACTCAGTTTTACATCAAACCGAAAACGAAACGGCAAAATCTTTAACAAATTTAGTTTGCTTACGTTAGTTCTGCAACTAAAAAACATTATTAGCTGGTTTCGTTTCATCGATGTTTACCTTTCAAATTCATTTATCCATTTACCACTATGTTTATTTTCGCGAGATTCACGTCATCCCGTCTGTATTGTATTTGTGTGTATGACTCCATGTATGACTAAAACTGTAACATCGTCCATTATATTAATGAGTAATCACTTTTCAGTATAAATTGTGCGAAATTGTTCTATATCATCATTATTCTACACTATTTTTATATACGCTGAATACTTAATATTTTTTCCTTATACTATACAAAGTAATTATCTTACTGTTAACCTTGCCAAAATCTCGAAGGACACTCTGTCGGAGGCCCTTCCGGCCCTTATAAAGGGGACCTCCCCTCCTATTTTCCAAGTTATACGTGCTTAAAATTACTTTACGATGTCAAATGTAAAGTTGTAACAATCTAAAGAGATGATTTACAGCCCATATTGACAAGCTTACCGCCCTAGCTTTAATTTTGTTCATTGCATCGCGACGTTTCTACTCATCCTCAGCCTTTAAAATCGAGCACGTTTTAATAGTTGTCTCTCTCTATCGTATAACCTTAATAATTTTAAGAGTTCTCAATATAATACACAAGCAAAGAATTGTATGATTTTTAAACTTACCAAATAGGCTCTTTTGTTTCACTCATTCTTATAATTCTCTCATTCTCTAGCTATAGATATTTTTGTGGCGTCGTCAGGTTAAAATCCATGTCTAAAATGGACTAGTAAAGCAAACACGCATTTGTATGTGCATTTGCGTCAAGTTTATTTCTATTTTATTTGTTAGACAGCACTATAAGGGGCTTGCTAATCTTATCTCTGAAATAAGCTGGAATGTTTCCTAGCTATAATATATTACTTATTATATAATATAATTAGAACAATTTACATAGTTTTTTGGACTACATTTAATTTTTGAAGCATAATTATGTAATTTGACATATTATGTATAATTATTTAAAACGTTAATTTAATGTAGGTGGGAAACGAATATTAAAAAAATATCAGCTTCACGCTGTATCCCGCACACAGCAGGGTAGGCAGATGGAACTTAGTGTTAAAACACCCCGTTCCCCACTTTCTGTCTAATTGCGTGTTGAATGGCAGAACTCAACGCCGCTTAAAAAATATATATATTTAAAAAAACTACCTACGTAATCAATTTAAATATAAGTTGATTACACAACAGCAGTAACGACGCGGCCTCTGGGACCGCGGACCTCAAGTGATACTCCAATCAGATATAATTGCATAATAGTAGGTATATCAGCGATTAAAACAAGTCGAGCTCAAAAGTTGTTATTTAAATTAATGGGTTTCATATTACCAATAAACGAATACCTTTTTGGTGTTTAATTTAGTAGAGTAGTGTAAAGACACTCCTATCCCCAGTTTCCGCCGAGGTTGTGGATGTGTTGAGTGGTAGAACTCAATTGCAGGCGGCGCTCTGGTTTGGTGCTAGAGCGAAGAAGCAAAAATATTAATAAACAGTAATTCAGACATTAATTAATAAACAGTCTGAGGCCAGTCGTAGCGCAGGAGCACAAAGTGTGACTGTAAAATCGACTAGTTGTGGGTTCGATTCCCACTCGAGGAAATGAAATATTTATTTACATTTCACTACTCAACACGCAATGCCTCCAGAATTCGGCGGAAAGTGAGCAACGAAGTGTCTTAATACTAGGTTCCCTCTGTCTACCCTGCTGTGTGTGGGATACAGCGTGAAGCTGATTTGATTTGATTTTCAGTAATTCATTCCCACAACCACCGTGTTACAATCACACCCTTGTGCCCCTACGGCAATACAGCATCTTAATCATAAAGTAAATTAATTTTAAACAATTATTACAATCACCAATACATAGACATTGGTTTTTTGTTCTTCAAATCAAAGAAAGCCAGGTCGTGCCGTGGCCGAACTGGATCGTACGATCTGGACCGGTTTGACCGGCGCGAATCCTGGCACCACCGCCTATACTCACAGATAAACGTGCTATCGATATAATCAAAATCTGTATATACAAGAGAGGATGTTTATGCAACTCTGTTCTAAATGCTTAACGCGTTTAGCGAAAGTCGAAATTTCTATTCGTATGGAATTACCTTATAAGATGTTGGAACGAAAGACAAACTTTACGGTTTCTTATGTCTTTTTTTTTAATTTTTGGTTCGGTCACTTTACGTATTGTATCATTTCAGTCTGTGATATTCGCAGAATTTTTAATAATATATTTATTTCCTAATATAAATCACTTATGTTGTCTGCGAGAGCTTTCGTTTTTCGCTTTTTTGATATAGTATAAAAATATTATTATCTGTGCAATGTTTTTCACAACTGTAGCATATTAAATATAAAAGTCCATCCAACCATCCATCAATCAAACAACCCAGTATAATAAAATCTAATTATCACGTGGCAAATCATCCTTCGAGTTAAATATGATCTCTCAAACCATTGTTTATAGCTATAGTACAAGAGGTCCGTCAGCACGTACCGTCAGAAAGTTGTACCGTTTCAATTACTTATAATATAAGTAACATAGGTCTGGGGGCCCCGGGATCTCAGTCTACTAGACACGTCTCGACCACACTACGTTGACGCTGCATTTATGATATTATATAATATTGAAAAACATTATATTTCAATGGGGTACCTATACAATTTAATGTAGTTAGTTACAAGTCATACATTCAACAACCGTTTAACAAAGACATTATACAAACCACACGGATGTAAAAATATACATTTATGTTTTATTCTTACACAATGCTTTCCATATACATCTCTGATATTGATAAAAACTTACTACCTACTCGCAATCGTTACTAAGCTAGTGATGTGAACGTAGTTTGCACTTTGTTTTGGTTTGAAATCGATTTTTGCAATTAACCGATGTTTTTTTTATTTTTTATATATATACGTAAATTATTAAAATTAGTCCCAATATACTTATTTTCAATACTTATTATGGGTGTTGACTTTACGAATTTAAAGTTTATTGATATATAATTTGCAATAAAACTTTAATAAATATTAAAGAACTATAGCAATTTAAATATACATAAATAACTTAAATTAATATCAAATAAATAGTTAAAATTATTTTTCTTTAAAATCCACACAATTGTTTTAACTACAGGACTGCTTAGTAAAGAAACAGTACTAAAATATACGATAAAGATATCCCCGTTCCAAAGCAATAAACCTACTTGACTGAAATCAATACTTCAATATACGTTCGAAGGTCATTTCAGACGAACAGACTTAACCAGTACATTTTGTAAGGAAGAATGTAAGCAATAATTCTATATGGGGTAACCCAAATCAAATGAATTGACAGCTGACGCTTAACATTACGATATAGAAAAACAAATGCACCTAATTTATTTATATGTTGGTCAACTTCGTAGTTTTTTAGTGTTACGACACTCCGTTCCCACATTTTCCGCAGAATTGTGGGATTGCATGTTCAGTGGCGGAACTCAACGCCGCGCTTTGACTTAACACCTGAGCGAATAAATGAAAATATTAAATATTTCATTTCCTCGAGTGGGGATCAAATTCACAACTTACAGTTTTTAAAGTCACACACTTGTGTTTCTGCGTCGCGACAGTACAGAAGATCTTTTTTAATATAAAATTATAGAACCGTTTAAACTTAAAATAAAAAAAATACATGTTGTATTTTATTTATATGTTGTATAGGTACCGATATTCGAAGTAATATAACGTCACAATACTTTTCCAGTTTCCGCTAATTTCAGAGTCTAAGAATTATTTTTCTTATCAAATACAACAAGCAAAAGAAGATAAGAAGAAAATTCTCCTCTTACATTATAAATACTATGAAACGTGAGTCGAAATCTACTGCAGCCACTCACGTGCATACAAGAAACCTTAAAAGGTCGACGTGTCATCATTGATTGTGATGCACTTAACTTATTAATATGATATTCATATATTTTTTTTAAATAATATTTTTTTTATGTTCATTTTGTCTTTTAAATTACCTACGTAACTCTGATTATTTAAGTATTTTATATAATAATACTTGCTTATGCAATTAAGGTTTAACGAAATAATCAATTAAATAAAAAAATAAGGGCAGTCGTGGTGCAGGGGCACAAGCGTGTAACTGCAAGCGTTACTGCTTGTGGGTTCGACTCCAAATGAAATATTTTCATTTCTCCGCTCTGTTGTGGAGTGTTCAGCCACATAACCCGCAATTCTGAAAGTAGTGAGCGGAGTGTCTGAACATTGGGTTTCCTGTGCTGACGCTGCTACATGCGACATACAGCTTGAACTTATAAAAAATAAAATAACATAATAGATTTGAAACGAAATTACCAATTTTGAATTTATGTGATATCATCTATCAGACAGTGTCACAGGCAGACATTATATCGTATTACCATTTCAATAATCTTTTATCTCTCCAAACAACATATATATTTATTTACATAAATAAAAATAAATAAATAAATCAGCTTCACACTCTATCCCGCACACAGCAGGGTAGGCAGAGGGAACCTAGTGTAAGTATCTTACACCCCGTTCCCCACTTTCTGCTGAATTCTGGAGGCATTGATCTCGACACCAGAGCGAAGAAATAGAAATATAAATTTAAGTAAATATTTCATCTCCTCGGGTGGGGATCGAACCCACAACCAGTCGATTTTACAGTCACACTTTGTGCCGCTGCGCCACGACTGGCCTCATTTCAATCGATTTATTTACATAACACACAAAATGATACAAACACAAACAAACTTCCATCTGACCATTATCGACCAATATCTCCATGGCGGTATAGCTTCATCAAGTTACTTTCTCGTTAGTATGGTCAAATAAACATCGATCGGTTTGATGGACTGTCAATACAATTAGCGGCGCAAAACGGGGTGAAAGTAAACAACGTAATAGGGAAACATAATCAGACAATGCAAATATTTCATTTATTCGTACAAAATATAGTATTTTTTTTTAAAAAATATTAGTGAGTGCTGAGGCCAGTCGTGGCGCAGGGCTACAAAGAGTGACTGTAAGTGTGACAGGTTGTGGGTTCGATTCACGCAAGGAAAAGTTTAGATTTTGTTCACTCTGGTGTCGAGACAAAATGAGGCGTTAAGTCCCGCCACTCAATACGCAATGCCACCAGATTTCGGTGAAAAATAAGGAACGGAGTGTCTTAACACTAGGTTCCAGTTCGGCTTGCCCTGCTGTGTGCGAGATACAGCGTGACGCAAAAAATATATCGTTGCCTTTGCTTTGCCTACTTCAAATGCATCAAAGAAACAAAAACTGACGTTAATGAACAATCAGTACGGAACATGATCTATAACTTAACCATAAATCTTATCTCGGCTAATGGGTTTCAAAAATGTACTGTTTTAACGTTTTCTATGATCACTTCTGTAAAACTAAAGGATTTTGAGAAAATCTAATCAAGTAAACTATTTTAGAAAGCTTTTTGGGTGGTATTAGAGAATTCTGATCTTTAATTTTATGAGGAATTTTGAAATATACAAATGACGCTCACTTAGTATTAAAGAAAGGAAAAATACTTAAATAAACAATAACAACGACTTTTATAATTTTTTTAATTTATTTATTAAAAAAAAACAATAACATTCTATGCTTTCTTTACACATTTGACTTTTAAAAACTTTATCCAGCGATACTAAATTTAAAATTCGTCTAGACATATCAAACAGGCGACCACTAAAGATAGACATGTGAATGAGTCACTGGATTTCTTTATTATAAATCCATATACCGGTATCCGGTTTGTCGGCAACAGCAAGAAGCTATTCGACAAATAAGTATTAAAACACCACATCCACTCCCACGCTGCAATTATCATCACTTTTTCCGTTAAAAATCTTTAGGGTTCCGTACATCTTAAAAATAAATAACCCTTGAAACCCTTATAAGATCACTTTGTTGTCCGTCCGTCTGTCTGTCTCTCAAGAGTCTTTATCTCAGGAACGTTTGGAGATATCGAGTTGAAATTCAAACCATATACTCAGGTTTACGGTTCCTTGATTTTCTAAAAAAAATCGTCTTTTTCTATTTATTAAAAAAAAGATGCCGCTGTTTACATATATCGCAAAAACGTATTTCGAGACTATTAAGGAAGTCAAAACTAATAGGGTACTTCCTGTTGACCTAGAATTATGAAATTTGACAGCTAGCAAGCTAGCTAGCTGAAAACAATCCTAAAAATAATAAGCCTTAAAAGGGGAACAAATTTTGGTTTTAAAGCGTCTATTTCAAGTGAGGTATCAGATGAAAGGGCTCCAATTTTTGTCCGAGACCTCCAATTTTTGTACGGAACCCTCAGTGGGCGAGCCCGACTCGCGCTTGTCCGGTTTAATAAAAACCGGACAAGCGCGAGTCGGAACATTTACTTGACCGACAATAAGCACGGTCGGTGACCTAACGCCGGCGATAAAGCCGGTGTGGTCTAGATTTGCTTGTTTTATTTTATTTCCTTTGTAAATATTTTAACGATAAGGTTATCTGCAAAGTGCGATGCATTTCGCATAATTCTTTGTTTGTCTAATCCACTTTTACTTATATACTAATGCCCAATATTAATAACCTATCTCCGACGTCAATCTTAGATTGATTCATATATCTATCCTATCTAGAGATTGGATAGATATATGAAACAATCTAAGATTGACGTTGGAGATAGGTTATTAATATTGGGCGTAAGGAAGTGCTGTACTGTGTACTGGATACATAGTATACATTTTACAGCTTCTCTAAGATTTTTTTTCAGCTTCACGCTTTATTGCAGGGTAAACTAGTGTTAAAACACTTAATTTACCACTTTCCGCCGAAATTACGTAAATCGAAAAAAAAACCTTGGGAATAATAAAAATGTGACAATCAAATTACGTCGATTACTCGCAAGTGAAGCGAAATTATAAAATTTTAATAAAAATTGTAAGTGAAATAAATCATTTAAAAAAAGCTATAAAACTTTAAAATTTTAAACTTAGCGAATGCTTGCGTTACAATTATATATACATTTTAAGTTGTTAAGGATAATCTCGATTGATCTTTGTCCTACAAATTACACGATGAATACAAATGAATACAATATTACAATAATAAAGACTTACAATAAATAGTAGAATACTATTTGTAAACCACAACTACCATAAAATATGAGAAAGTTTAAAGTGAACCTAAACCTACCTAGGTATGTCTTATAAATCAAATATAGACTTGATAATATCCACAGTGGCTCCTTTCTCCTGCAGACACCTACATAGAAGCTAGTGTATATACCTATTCTATATAGGTAGTTCTCACGAAATCGATTTATACCCGCAGGTACCTTTGGAACAAATAGACCTGTTACCTTTGCTACCTGCAAGGAAACATCGCTGATATAATAAGTTTCTTAGACAATACGATACTTTATCTATTTCCTGTGTGGTGGAGTCACGACGTGTGTAGCGCGTGATTCGTTCTGTTTACTATATACCTAGGTTTATACATCAATTTTCATTTGTAATCAATATGGGCCAGTCGTGGCGCAATGGCACAAGCGTGTGTAAACGCGACAGGTTATGGGTTCGATTCTCGTTCCAGGAAATGAAATATAGCGACAAAAATTAAAAATTTAAGGTTACTCTATTTCATCTGCTAACATTGAGTTTCGTCACTCAATATGCAAATTCTTCAGAATTCGGTGCAAAGTGTGGAACGGAAGAGATTTAATGGGAACGGGGTGTCTTAACTAGGTTCCCAGATTTCCTCTACCTACCTTGCTATGTACGGGATACAGCGTGAAGCTAAAAAAACACAATATAATGTTTTGTTGTTAATACATCATTCATCAGAATTGTAGTAGAATCGGATGCTCTTAATATGGGATATAATTTGCAATACTATCTCGTTGCAAAAGTTACTTTATGGGTTTATAAAAGCGCATGATATTGCAAAATCGCTTCTATATGCATAGGCCTAAGTGCTATATAATATTTTTTAAAATTAAAAAAAAGTCATTTTAGATATTTATACAGGATGGAAGTGTAAGCACCACATTAAATGAAACCACAGTTTTAACTACTCTATAAAAGCCTAATATAAATCAGAAAAAAATAAATTCCCAAAAATGAAAAAGTTATTTTTTCCAACAAAATAAATAATAAAATTGTCGTTTTAAAATAAAACGCCATTTGTAAGGACGACGCACGCGCACATAAACCTATCAAAAGAACACCGCCGCACACGCCTCATTCCGAAATCGAGTCGTAGGTATTGGCGATAAAGTTCAAAGTTGCTTAACCTTTAGTAGTATTTTTGTAGTAGTTAGTGTTACGTTATTGGGATCTGTACGTAATCGCGTCACACGAAATACAGGTATGGATAAAAATCGTGAAATGAAAAAAAAAATCCTACATCCAAACTGTTGCGGCATTTTGATTAATTTCTTTAGGTATGGGTTTGAAATATTTTGCCTATTATATGCTGTTTCCGTAAAAGGAGCGCTGCCTCTTCCACCCTGTATACATAAAAAAAATCATAATAATTTATATTTTCTTATAAATTCTAGTCGAATCATGTTTAAATAAACGTCGTTCAACAAAACAACAGTTCTGTATACAAAAAGAGAAATCTAATAGTGTATTTGTTTAGGAAGAATTCCAGCCATACCATCTATATATAGAACGCTTAAAATGTGCTTATTTATATTGGGGACAAAAAATACCCGTCCACGCGCCCAAGACTTTCTTTCATATTCTAGTTTGTTTTTTTAATGGATATAAATAAATGTTTGAGTGAATATAATTCTTTTACAAGTTTGTTCAATCTTATTAGATAATATTTAATACATATAATATCTAAATGACTATAAAATGGCATATAGCTTAATAAAAAAAAAAACCACAATTATTCGATTTGAGACCAGTCGTGACGCTTGACTGTAAACGCGACAGGTTGTGGGTTCGATTCCCAAAATGAAATATTTAATATTTTCATTTCTTCGCTTCTAGTGTCGAAGCTAAGCTCAGCGTTGAATTCCGTCACTCAACATGCAATGCCTCCACCTCTTAACGCTAGGTTCCCTCTGCCTACCCTGCTGTGTGCGGGATACAGCGTGAAGCTGGTTTTTTTAATAATACCAATTTTAATCTGCATGAGATTTTGAGAAAAAAATATCTGCCACATTCAATTAGGACTGTACCAAAAGTTACAGCCAGTTTACCTTCACCTAGTGAGAGTGGGCCGAATTTTACTTTAAATAAACCATCCGAGGCATGTTGGTACAAACTTATGCGTAAACAGGTTGGCCTGTGTAGCCACTGAGGTCACGTATGGGTACCTTCTTTTTAGTTAATATTATTTGTTTAGGGCTATATACCATGTTAAATCAGCTTCACGCTGTATCTCGCATACAGCAGAATTTGGTGTTAAGACACTCCGTTCCGCATTTTCCACCGAGTTTTGGAGGGATTGTGTGTGGATTGTGTGTATTATTATTATTATCTCCATTTCGAGAATTGATTTGATATTTTTACTACATGAAATAAGATTTAACTCTTTTCGAATGATATAAAATGAAAAAAAAAAGAAAAAACCAAAAAAAGAATTTAACAAGTTTACACTCTAAGCCAACGACAATAATGTAATAACTGATTTTCATACACGTAGTAGGTATGTACCGTATGTATGGCTGTCCGTACTTAATTGTTCATTAATCTTCTATTTGCGTTTTACCCTAATTAACCTTGTATTCACGCGGTACTCACGACTCATACATACGTACTTTGATATTATACTTGTAGATTACATTCGAAATAAAAGGATTCTTTTCGATCAAAAGTTAATAAATTTTTGAGCGCGTTTCTTTATCTATTTTAGGGATACTCTTCTACTGTACGATTTGTTTTTATTCTAAATTTTTTATCATTGTCATTTAATATTATTTAGCTGACGCAGATATTATGGGCGTATCTAGTGATATTTCTCGGGGCCAGGCAACCAGCTTATTTAGCGCTTTGAAAAGATATATTTTATTTTTCAGGACATTTTTTTATTATTAAAATTTCTGTGGAACAAGCCTATTTTGCGGTGAGCGTAGAACACTTAGCGCCACAAATCATACGTCCATGCAAAAATGTCTAAAACTCAACGAAAACGAACGTAACGAAGGACTTCAACATACAATATATATTGATGATGTATTACTTCAAACATCTTAATGACATTTGTTAGATAAATAATAAAAACAATCATCATTGCCACGAGTGGGTCGCCAGACCTTTTGTGGGTGTAAAATTAGAAATACGTTACAAAAAAATTATATTATCATATATCAGCTATTACATAGAGGCCAGTTGTGGCGCAGCGGCACAAAGTGTGACTGTAAAACCTACTGGTTGTGGGTTTGATGCCCACTCGAGGAGATGAAATATTTACTTAAATTTATATTTCCATTTCTTCGCTCTGGTGTCGAGGCGCAGCGCGGCGTTGAATTCTGCCACTCAACACGCAGTGCCTCTAGAATCCGGCAGAAAGTGGGGAACGGAGTGTCTTAACACTAAGTTCCCTCTGCCTACCCTGCTGAGTGCGGGATACAGCGTGAAGCTGATTTATTTATTTATTTTAGCTATTATTACAAATATGTCATATCGATAGCTATAAAAATTAAGGTTAGGTTGGTCAAAGGATGCTGTTTCTTATTTGCGTCAGTCGTCTAAATATGAACATGTTACGTCTAGACTCTAGACAATTGGTTGTTCAAAGACAATTTACAAAGAGAATGAGGTCCTTCGTCTGGAAGTAAGGGGCCGTTCAAGTATTACGTAAGCAGTTTTTTTGCAATTATTGACCCCCCCTCCCCTATGTCATCAAAAATAAGCAATCCTCTTACCCCCTCCCCCGATGCTTACGTAAGCATTGGTATATAATTTTTTTAAGGTATTTTTATTGATATTTTATTTGTATCTACATATATAAAAGGACGTGTTCCCACTGCCGCTGATAGAAACGTGAAATTTGGACAGATTTATATTTTCGAATTTTGGAAATCCACTAAGAAGGGAATTTGAAATATTTTAACCCTAAAGGGATGAAATAGGGGTTGAAAGTTTGTATGGAAAACAATTGAAATCAGCACCGAATTTTATAAAAAAAA
>JAATLQ010005226.1:145976-162801 GCA_013421005.1 Heliconius erato x Heliconius himera | reverse complement strand
AATTGAGTTAAAACAAAGCAATTGGTGAAATTTTCAAGTAAATCGGTTCAGTAGTTTCAGAGAAAAATGCGGACAACAATATGTCGACAGACAGACAGACAGACAGACAGACAAGAAATTCAAAAAAAATCTTTTTGCTTTCTATTAGTCTTTTTAAGTGTCCCTCTATCCATTTCAGTCAAAATTACTAAATGTACAGACAAAATATTTTTACTGTCTTATTATATATAGAGATAACGTTACACTCTTAGTAGTTAATATTACATACAAAACTAAGACGAATAAGTCTTCCTTAACGTGGTAGTAAGAAGGAATGTCAATTTCGTAAGTTTGTTTTAAATTTTAGCAGTTTAATGAAAAACTTTTTAAACGATAATTTCAATCGCGTGTAATTACATACACGTGCACTACCCACGTCAAGTTTGATGCATTACGTGAGAGTTGCAGTTACCCTAATACAAACTTAATTTAAGTTAAGTTTTATGACGCAAATGTTTTGTTTAAATCGTATATTGTATATGAATGACGTTAACGATATGATTGTTGTCAATAAAAAAGTTGAGCAATCACTTTTTTGTAAATAATTTGAAATTAATGTATATTTTCTCACATAAGCAGCACCTTACTTATTATTTTTTTATCTCAAATTATTATTTAATGTAATTTAGCGCTACACGAGATGCAGTATAATAACAATTTAGTATAATAAAAAGCATCGTGCGAAAAATTTTAAAGGTCTTCATCTCTCTAAAGCGCAATAATCCGGCACTCTTTCGTTTTTTGTTGCTACTGTTGTTACGAAGATATCTTAAATTTTATTTTTATACTCAGTTTATATGCTAGTCCACTGAGGGTTCCGTACAAAAATTGGAAGACTCGACTTTTTTAGAAATTCAAGCTTAGCACAGAGCCATTTCATTTGATCCCTCACATGAATTAGCGGCTTTAATACTAAATTTTGCCCCCCTTTTAGGGCTATGTTTTTTATGATAGGACAAATGTATAGTTTTCCGTTTTTTTTCTGAGTACTACCTGATGTTGCTGGCTGCCAAATTTCATAATTGTAGGTCAACCGAAAATATATTATTATTTTCGAGTAAATGTAGAAATAATTTTGAGTAAATGGGACCATAGATCTGAGTATATGGTTTGAATTTCAACTCCATATCTCCAAGCGTTCCTGAGATAGAGGCTCTTCACAGACAGACGGACAACAAAGTGATCTTATAAGGGTTCCTTTTTTCTTACAAACTCGTACAAAATATTTTACAACTTTTAAGATTTTATATTTTTGAGATTTTAAAATCATATTTCATTATGATTTGTAACAACTATTTTTTTATTGTTACTTAATACAAAAGCAGGTTTTGATAAAAAAAATCGAGGTGGATTAAGCTAAGCTAAGAAGCTTAATGACGTCTTCCTTTATCACGTGTATGTAATATAACTAAATGCTAATATAACTAAATATCGGTATGCGTGTCAATTCTCAACACACCTTACACTTAGTCAACCGCCTGCAATTATCCGCGCAATTAGGGTAATTGACGTCAGTACTCTCACACTTGTATAAGTTCCTTATGAATTATTATCAGATTGACGAAAGTACCTAAAAAATATTCCTAAAAATATTCGTTACGTTAAAATTTATTGGTATTGATAAATATTAAAATAAATATAATTTTATGTAACGTAGAAGTTTTGCTTTAATCTTAAAAGACAAGTGTCAATCAATCTATGAAAGAAATTTAAAATGAAAAGTTAATGTTAGAGAAAGTTGTGTAATAATGTCTGTAATAAAATATAAAAACCAATTAGTAATATAATAATTATGAGTGATATTACTTAGGAAATAAATGAAATCGTAAATGGTTCTATAGTTGCATAAAAAATATATAGTATTAATGTTAACTGGGTTTTATATCACGTTTCGTGCCATTTGGCCGGGGATGCAATGCAAGGCGGTAAAGTCTAAGACCTACGCTGCTGTGTCAGTGTGTCGCCAAGTTCCGTATGAAGTTGAGCTCAAAACACATTCTTAGAAACTGTTTGCACTTGTTCAAGATAACATCAGCCTATTTATTCGACAACTATTCGAGTTTTTCGTTTAATTACTATAATGTGATAACCTAGATTTTGTTTAATTATAACTAACAGATGTACTAAATATTTGTTTTTCATAAATTATTGCTGCTAATGCACTTAATGCTGTAGTATATTTATCTATGCGAAATAACAAATAGCCAAGTTTAATTGTAAATAATATGTAACTAGGTATCTCCGGGTGTGAGCTGATTTTATTTCATAACATTGCAGTCTCGTAACATGTTTTTGAGTTCCTGCACTTAGTAACAAGCCGAAACTAGAGCTAAATTCATTTGTTAATACCGGATCTTAGCAGTATTTACTGAAGTATAAAACTTTATTACTTACCACTCATTTATTAGACGGTACAAAGTTTAATTGTTACCTGACGTCGTCTTTTGTGAAGTGCGTACGGTGAGCTAAACAGTACAAATAATGATGTGACTGTTTATATAGCCTGAGTTGTTTAGAAAGAAACACTCCGTTACAATTGAATTGAAAGTAAAAAAATACAATGTAAATTAATAACGTCATTTTAAATGTTGATAGAAAAAATAAAATTAGTAATTTATTGAATTTATATTCAGGAATGTACAATAATAATTTAATCATTAAAGGAAAGGTAAACAAGATTTTTGACACCATCTTTTTAATCTTGATATAATACTTTTTTATGTCTTTAATATCAACATTATCTAATCTAATAACATCTTTATTTTTCACGATTCATTTAAACTTATCTAATCTGTTCAATTGTCAAAATAATTTGTTTATCATAGTATTTTTCCTATTTATTTATTATTGTTGTTTAACAAAAAATTATTTCCGTCATACATATCTTTTGTTACAATTTTCTGATATCAGACGATAGTTTATATATTTTTGCGATTGCAATGAAGATTCATAGATGTGCGTTATTGAAGTGGACGAGCATCGTCTATAATTAGCTGCCACAGATGGCCTCAAGCGATTGACCCCAATCCAGCCCTAATGCCCACTAACATCGCGTCGTATTTTTATCACTCCATGTCCAGCACGCTCATCTGATTCTTTTTGCTCTAATAACGAAACGACTTTGTTGTTTACTCGCTTGGCTTACAGTAAATTGTATCTTTAATATTACTTCTTGGGGTCCTTTTTTAATACGTTTTAACTTATATATGATATGTTATAAATTTTTCTGTATATTAATATGTGTGAATATTTAACATGGCTAATATAATTATTATTATATCCATAAGATTTCATTCCTTATGGATGTGTACTTGTAATGATCAGTTTTGTGAGGTCCCAATAATTGTATTTCCATATATTTTGCGCTCATATTTTTTCTTATACACTAGTTATATTATAATCAAATTGCTCGTTTATCAGGTTAGAAAAAATAACGTTATAGCTTTGTTTTTTATCTAAATCGTACGACGACGATCCAAAAATAGTAATTCGATCAGTAGTTCGCCTTGAAACGCCATCGATAGTAACTTAGCAATAAACGTCGTGTTATGGATACTCAACAGTATTCAACATATAATTTCTGTGCTTTACTCCGGGCATGTTTCGCAAGATCTCACGCCTTCCACTATGTGTTACGTCAGCGTAGTTATGTTTACTCAAGATTCGTCCAGTTGGTGTTTGGAAGCTATAGCTCACACTACTGACCCGAATTCCGACAGCTGTAAACGATTAGATGAAACGACTGTTTTGTTTTTTCTTTCTTTGATCTGTGATGGTCTACCGCTTTTGTAAACTGCTATATTTTATTTATTTTCTACCATAACGTCTTTATCGT
The DNA here is from genome assembly GCA_013421005.1 of Heliconius erato x Heliconius himera. Lineage (NCBI taxonomy): Eukaryota > Metazoa > Arthropoda > Insecta > Lepidoptera > Nymphalidae > Heliconius > Heliconius erato x Heliconius himera. The sequence continues at coordinate 158,927 of JAATLQ010005226.1, read as the reverse complement.
CTCATTTAGTTTAGCATTATAAATATTATTTTAAATATCAAAGTAGACATTAAGCTGATGGGTTCTTTAAATTTGTTTAAAAATAATAATTAATATATGAAAACTTGACATAAATATTTAAATACGATACGATTACCTACATGAATAAATTGTTTCGCACATAATAAGCCATTTGAATATTTGGACTGTTTTGCTATATATAAATTAACCTACATAAAGTTGTAATTACGACAATACATATTACATAGATTTTGAAGGTCACAATAACTTTGATAATAATACACTAGACGTTCTCACAATCCGTTCCCTCATTAAGCACCATACAAATGACGGTCTGGTATAAAATTTTTGTTTGCTTTAAACACCCGCCGTATGGTAATTTACTCAGTGTAGCTACGTGATTTGCATGATGCCGGCATGACCCGCCCTGACTAATAATAGACACGGAAGGAAAGCTAGCCCCGTTGCGCTGCAGGAGACACGTGCTTAAGTGATCACACCGCCGATTGGTACCGGAGCATGAGATAGAGATTAAGCGACGACAACAGGTCAAGTCACGGCGTCGCGTGCTAACCCGCCAAGATTGAAAGACAATGTAATTTGCAAGCTTAGCTCCTTGGCTTTCAAACTGCTTAGTCTTGGCAGTTGTTAACACAGTTGATTAAACTAAAGTGTTCATTAAACATGTTTTCCTTTCGTTTCTCTATTTGTATAGCGATAGGAAAGATTTTATCACTGGCAATGTAAGTCTTTAGATTTGCTTCAATTACTTTTATCTTTTTATCTTTACCTAATATAGCTTATTATTAAAAACAAAAAACCTTTATTACTTTTGATAATAAATGCTGTTTATTTTCCACGATTAATCCAATGGAAAATTACACAAATTGTTGAACTGAATCCAATTAATGATAGATCTTGTATCGTACCTGCGATACCGCATGTGAACGAATTTACTTGTTGAATTGTAAACATGTTTGCAAAACTCAGATAGATATATAGAAACAACTTTCACAGATACAATCTGATGAAAATAAATAAAGAAATATATTTTTATTTATTATAATTTTAATATCCCCGGGCAGGAAGTTTAGTCTAAAATTAAATTAGCAAATTATTATATTATACAACAACAGGTTTCTTTAATGAATTAAGAAATTATGGTAAATAGTAATAAAAACGATGGGCTAAGATTCTTTTATGATTATATTAACAAAAACAACAAAAAGGGACACTTTGTTTGTGTAAACTAAAGTATCGACTGTATGTTACAGTTGTCCGAGATTCGATTCCTATTTGAAAAGTAAGTTTGATTAAACTTATTTTGATTATCTCATTTTGCTTAACGAAGTGCGGCGTTAGGTTCTGTCATTTAAGTGACAGTCTAGGAGATAAATATTTGTCATTACTTCTCTCACTTTGTTTTTTTATAAGAGCGAGGAAAATAATTCTCTAGACTGCAACGACCTCAATTCAATAATTTTTAATAATTTTCTAAAATCATAATTTAAAAATTATCGAGTTAAGAAAGCTATGTAGTTGTTGAATAAGATACGTACATATGTATTGTATACCACATTATCACATTCTTTTACGAAAATACTTAAAGTATGAAAAAAGTAGATGATGCTTTCATGCTCTCGCATAAAATACAGTAAACACCGATCTTAACTTCCAAAATATACGTTTATCTGTTTTAATCTTTATTTATTATTCTCGCATCCTTGTTTTTGAGGCCATCGAACCTCTGTATCTTCATAAAATACCTTTAACGATGTTTTCAACACTCGGGTCAATACTTCTCGCGATAGTAGGGATAGGTAGGATTTGTCATCTCGTGCAATCACTGTGGGTCAATTATCAAGAGCGGCCCTCTAATATAGTGACCCCACTTTGTTTTCATTTACATATTACAGACAAATAAAACGCTTATCACGTAAGATAGCCAGGCGACGTCAACGCTTGTTTACTTTGTATTTTTTTATTGGATTAAAATTAAATTCATTTAAGACAATGAGGAAATTGATATCTGCGAAGAAGCCGACACGGGTCATGTTCAAATTTAATTAATATAATTTACGTAACTTTTATTTATATATATACATACATGTTATCTGTATTCGATAAATAATCTACAACTTAAGAATTTAATTGTTTAAAACAAAATATCAAATATAGCACACAATTTTTCATCTGTGCAAATATCGTGCGGAAAATAATAACTACATATTATCACGGTGCTGTTGTGAACATATGGTTTTTAAATAACACAATAGGTTGTGCAAATTTTCTATTCGTGTGAACAATTCCAAATATTTCGACGTAGGTATTGTAAATATAAAAATAGTTGCTTAATGAGTATTATTTTAACATTAAATATGTAATATTTGATTTGTTAGATAATTTGAAACCGATTTTCAATTGATTTAGGCCAACAAGTAAACAACGATGATGAACAATTTGAACTTTCCTCTTTTTAAAAAAAAACAAAGAGTTTCAATAGTACAATAATATTGTAAACAAAAGAATTTGCGTATTAATTGTGTCATTAATGGCACGCCAACGCCGCGTCGTATTATTTTTATATTCGATTGTAAAGCATTGCCGCTTATTATGGCGATGATGTCACCCGAGCGTGAAGTTTACGGGCGCCTCTCCGATTGTACCAGTGCTCCGCTGTTGTTTACTTATGCTGCCAGTGAAACCTGTTGTTTCTGAATACTCGTGATTTGAATCTGTAATCGTTATTTTTTTCTTTCAGATATAAATATTGTGAACGTCAACGTTGTTATCAGTATGCATTGTCTCTATACGGATATTTACTTATTTTTTGTAGCTTTTCTTGTATTTTATCTTTGATAAACGATTGATTAACATGACCATTTATTTTTGTATCGCATGACTAAGGTAATAAAACTTCCATTCGTAAAAATTAACACCGTTTACATGTGTATTTTTGCTTAAAGTTGATGTCGCGCGACGTAAAATGTTTAAAGACTTGAGGTTTCGTAAAACAATTTTACAAATCTCTTTGCAGCGTCCATTGTTCCTGGTCGTACGATCACCGTTCAATGCAACCGGACTGGTTTTTATCTCATGCCCTTAGGTTCATTATATCATCGCGTTCTGTATTTTTGTACGTGACTGCGAAAAAGTTCACCGCACTCGCGATGGGGACATTGCACCGTTTACCATTACACTGCAGCTACCTAACTGTCGGTGTGCTCTTTCTATATCAATAAAATCTCACTCATCTTATCTTGGCCTCTTAACACATTTCCTGTACCCTGTTATCTTACTTACCCATTAAAGTGCTAATGTTCACAAATGATAACTAGGTGTTTAATTTACAAAGTTTGCTAGGCGTTCTGATTTTTGTGATCGCCAAGGTTTACCAGTATGCGTTTAGTTTAGTTCGCCGGGTGATCAATTGATTGCTAATGTCACTCACATACGTTTCAATGACCCTATCGGCGCCCGTCAATCTTGAATGATGCGACGCTCGTGGGCCAACCAACCCGAACCAGACAAATTCAGTTACACCAAACGATTCCATTCCTCTTTTCTGAAGGTCAAAACTACCCACGTTAATATAAGAACTCATCACTGCGTTTATTTTTAATCATCGCTATTAATAGCCACTGAAAATTTAGCTCAGACCACTTTTAGTGTCATGTGTGTTAGCACCCAAGTGAAGGTACACTTGGCTCATACGTCAGATAACCCAGACTTCCACGTAGGTGGATGGATAAATAGCATATTTTTCAAATTGCATTCGTTGTTGTTAATGGAAATATTGTGAATAATTTAAACTAAATATATGTCGTTAATCTTGTCTCGTGAGTGAAGTCCGCATTCTTACCTTGTGCTATTTTATACAAACACGTCTATGTAATAAATGTTATTGCAAAAAATTATTGATTTTATTCAGTTGTAAAGCCTACTAGATTTTGATCCGCTGATTATTTAATTTATAGCCGCTATATCTTTATTTAGCACTGAGTTGTTATTGTCCATATATGATGCAAAAATAAATTCTGATCGACTTTTATTAGTGTCAGCATCTCGGCCATTTATATTAATACTGTGCTGCAAGTTCTCGAACACAATTAATTATGTAACTTTTGTTCTCTTCATGGGTTGGAATATAAATAATTCTTTATATAAACTATAATTATAGCGCACCAAATAGGAACACAATATTAGAATTTGTTATACACTATAAAATATATACATTTTTGCTTTGATCAGCTTATTTAAATGTTGAACATTATTTGTGGCCACTAGATCGTACTGAAAAATCATGTATGACTCATTAATATATAATTTTTCTTGTAAATATTATTTGATGTTTGACGTCATCTGAAAATATATATTTTTTTTATGTTTAAATACAATATGTATACATTTTTTTGTGATACAAATTACACACAGTAAATAATTATTGACTGAGCTTAACGATGATAAATAATTTATTTAATTATTATTGTTATTAACGTTTTGCATGTAAAGTATATGCAAATTTCACGGCTTGTTTGTTGCAAACAACTCTACATAGTACGAAAACAAGAGCTTGATATCTATGCAGTATGCTGTGCAGTGTACTGTACAGTGTAAGGGTTCACACGCGGCTCGCGTGGCGATGACGTGTTCGCCGCCATTTTAAATAGGGCATGCGCGCGCGCAGACCATCAGTCGCCCGGTAGGACGCCACGCGATCACGCCACTCGCAGCTCGCACTCTGCCAGCCGTCGCCGGTGCCCGATAGTGCATAGCGCGCATTCAGTTGTACAACAACGCTCAAACATGATCGACGTTATCAAACCCCGCGATGGATGTCTCTACGAAATCAGGCAGAGGGGACAAAAGGAACCCTGTTACGTGGTCGTGCCTGATACAAAAGTATGTTGGTTTTTTGTTAATCGATTAAATGCGTCGTATTTATTTGGGTCAAAATCAACGTGTCGGCTGTTACTTATCGTGATAAGTACCGGCGGTGTTGTTGAATTACATTAATTCGAGTGAGCGCGGATGTCGTACTTAATATATTCGTTGTTTTTTAACGGTTTCGAACGTTTTAATTATTTTATTTTTAAGTATTATTTTGCTAAAATTTTATTTCTTTTAAAGCGTTTTATTTTTTTCATATTGCGTGTTATTTATTTTAATTCAATAGTTCTTTGATATTGTTATCATAATTTTTTTTATCGTTACTTGTATTGATATTAATAAGTAGTACATGTTTTGAAATATTTTAACAATAAATTTGTATTGTTTCAGGATCTGGTTAAGAGCCACTTGATGTTTGCGGTGCGCGAGGAGGTGGAAGTACTGAAGGAGCGTATCGCAGAACTGATGGAGAGGATCAACCAGCTTGAGGTAGAGAACAGCTACCTGCGCGCGCACGCCAGCCAGGACACACTGGCGCAGCTACCGGCCGCCGGCGCCAAGCCGCCGCAGCCGCAGGGCCCGCAGCCCCCGGTGTCGTAGGCCCCCGCCCCCCAGGAGGGACTCGGGAGGAGTTATGGCTGTGCTATGTTATATCGTACGTTCACGGGAGAGACGACAACGAGTGTCCCAAAGTGTCCGCGACCCTGCACTATCGTAGCGTCACAGTGTCGCAGTGCCGTAGTGTCGTCCGCGACCGTCGCGCAGGAGCCGTCGCGAAAAACTACTATGCTTGGATCTATAGATATATTTTTCGTTATTTAATATTTAGGGTGCAGAGTTTCGTGCTAACTGCCATGCTTATGCTACGCGTCTCGACGACGAGCCCGGTGGTGTATCCATGTATTGACTATATTTTATTCAGTTATTCCATTTAAGTATCTCGTAAATCGCGTGTTATTATAATATAATACTACTACATACTGGAGTAACTCTACGCAATGAACGATGACTGTTAATTTATTTTTTATTATTTTAGTAGATGTCGTAATTTAAGTTATTTATCGAGTTTTATAATGTTGAATACAGATGAAATGATATTGTTGTATTTTGTGAAGTCATTCTGCAATTGCTGGATGTTGTTGGATGTGTGGCAGTTTGATTGCCCGAGGAGCGCCTGCGCAGAGGACGCGCGTGGAGTTAAAGAGCTACTATAGACAATTAGAGGCTTTGGTTGGTTTGACCTATTATAGACATTTGTAAGACCCTCCATCATCAAAGTGGCAACTTGTGGACAGTCAAACTGTCTTGCCGCTGAGCATCGCCTCCCATCTAATATGTAATGAAAGATAAACGTTTTTGAACCATATCTGTCACTAGTAATAGACGAAATTGTAACCTAGTGTGATAAGTTTAAATAATGCGACATATTATAATAATTATAACTAAAATGTACTTGAGATTAAATCTCGCCAACTAACCCATACGGAACTGCAGTTTCTGTCGCTGAGACTACTCAGTATGATTTTAAGTTCAGTATTTTTTTCATATAAATTACACGTGTCCCTCGCCCCTTCCCAATTTATGATCTGTCTAGTGTTGACTGTGTGGGATTTCCTTTAGTTGTACTTTTATTAATACAATTAATATTAAAAAAAAACAATATATTTACTATTCGATGTTAGTTAAATCGTTTAGATATAGTCGTTGCGAGGGTGTAGCCTCGTTACCGCTGGCTTTAGTGAATTTTGCACGCTGAAACTAAAAAAAAACTATTTTTATTCCAACCCTATAACTATACTTATAAATAATAGAGTTTATAGCAATTTAACATCGTATTTTTTTAATGATTAAAATTGTTTGTATATAGTACAAGTTGTAATAGAATCGTGAGGCGGGATGTACATAGAGTATGAAGGCATTTGAGTGATGGTTAAGTTAATGCTGTATTTAAACACGCTTCACCGTTTATCGAATATTCGAACAAAGTGGCTGGGAGTGTAATTCATACATTTAATATGAATATAATATATAGAGAACGCTGGAACGAGTCAAGTAGAGAGAAGCCCAGCGGATGATTTAGACTAGTATTTTGTACAAGGCTACGTATGTGTATAGACGTTTTATGAGGTCTTCGTAATTATTGTGATTAGATATGAACTATGATATATTATTCTGATATTGTAAATATATTGTAACAGAATGTCCAATGTAGCTTATGTTGACCAGATGGTTCCTCGTACCCAATAAAGCAAGATTTACTCGATTTTTATCATCTTTTATTTTATCCCTTGTGTGTTAATTGCAAATAAGTTACAAGTAAAAGTGATAATAAAAAATTAAGGATTGTTATAATTGTCAAAATATTGATTATTAAATATAAAAAAACTGTAATAAAAATAATAAGCAAAGTATTAACAAAAGTTAATTCAATTGTAATACAATGTACGATTATTAAGGACAAAATCATTTGCATTGCACTTTTCTTCTTAAGTATTAGTAAATTTTGTAGCGATTACAGTCTTTGTTTAATTTAATACTTCTTCTTAAAAAACTTATTTGGAATGTTGCCATTACAATAAAGTGGTTTTGTACTTATTTTGTTTCCTTTATGAAAGGATTAAAATGGTCCTTACAGAGCTTATGTAGACAAAGAGATTATATATTCTTTAATATTTCCTTTATCTCTGATAATAAAAGAGCTTTTGTTCTTTATATTCAATACTTAAGGTAGAAATTTATCTATAAATTATAAATTAGCTTTCTTCATATATGTAGGAATAATAAGTATATAAAAAATAAGTTATTTCTTCGTATTTCGAAAACGAAAAATAAATAAATTTGCTATATACGCTGTTTAATATTTTTGCACAAAATGATAAGAATTTTAATTACTTGTATTTTTATATAATATTATAATGAGATGTTTAATAAAATATAGTAATTATACAAAATAGTATGACATAATTAAATAAAAATTATAAATTCATTACAAACCTGTTCTTTACAATATGAGTATAACAATACTTTAATGTTATTAAGAAACGGTAACGAAGCGTGTAACAGTATGTGAACGTATTGTTTAGTTAGTTGAAATATATATTAATTAAGACAACATGAAACCATAATAAAAAATATAATATTTTCAATATAAATGTGTAAACATTCGACATAACATATTGACAATTAACACCTAAATACATTACCAAATAATATAAAAAAATATAAAATATTTGTTTGACATGCAAGAAACAAGTAAAACCAAAATAAAACACAATTTTGAATAGAGATTACTTACCTCTCTCAATTTGAATAACCAGAAATGATCTATCGACACTTTTTCCACCCAAATCACAGTAATTAAGTAATTTAAATGAATTTGAAAGTATTTTACGAATATTTTCAAACAATCCCGCCATCATATGTCAAAGCGCCAGAGCCCACAAATTTGCGTACGCTGGGTGGCGCTGTAGTCGTACACGGTGCCAATACAATATGTATATTATTAAAGATGAAAATATATTGGTTTAATAAGAAGCGCTGTCTATTTAAAATTGCATATAAAATTGTTTTACGTGTACATTACTAGATGGTGCTATTTGTTTTTTTTTTTAAATAATATTACTGTAGTTCGATTTATTCCCGATAGATGACACTAATGATTTTTTATTTTTGTCATATTTATCGTTTATATATCTGTTTATAGAATATTGTGCATTTAAAAAGTAAATGTACTTATATTATAGCCTAGTATATTATAATATTTATTTTATGATATTCAGTATTTTTTACACTCATTTTTCATAATAGTTGATAACAGTGGACTTACTACTCGACACCAGATGGCGGTAGTTATAATACTACTGGCGTTATTCTACAAATAAAAAAAAATATATAGTAGCATATTGGCACAAAACATTAGAAATATGCTGTGATTGTCTTAAAAACATTTTTCTATAAATAGATCTCGATGTAATTTGACCATGTTGTAATGTTTCTTCTGTTGACGATCCTAAATAAATAAATAAATAAATAATATCTAAACACAATTTAATTACTAAAAAAGGTTATACAATAAATTACATACGAATTTTTTACAATATTTTTACCATACTTTAACTAAATAAAGTTTAATTTATAAACAAAAATTCTACTAGTTCTTACTAATATTATAAAAATGGAACTTTGTCAGAATGGATCTGTTCGTTCCACTTTCACGCAAAAATTACTAAACGGATTAAATGAAACCTTACAATAAGGCTTTTACATCGGAATAACATATATGAAGAAAAATCATTTTTTACCTGCGTGAATTCTTTTATTACATGCAATGCAGATTGATTAGTAAATATAAAATTTACTAATTCTACATTATGCTGGCACTTTAGAAAATATATGTAAAATAATAACTATTTTCTTTAAAAGTAAATTAGTTAAAGATCTTTAAATCAACCACGCTTCTATTAAGCGGCAAAATATTATTAGCAGATAAAAAAAAATAACAAAAAATACCATAAAAAATTTAAAGATATTGCAGAAACTGTATACAACGATTTAATTCTATAACGATTAAAATATTTACATAAAAATATGTGAAAAGCTAGCCAAGATTTGATAATTTTGATAATATTTATTAGGGCTTTTATCTAGTAACATTTTTGATAAGTCTAGAAAAACCAAATGCTAGCAGCACTTTGAAAGTCCGTCAAATACAGATCTGTCAAATGTTTTGACATTGACACTGCACGTCACCGTTTCGTGTTGTGTTATTAGGAATTTGCATTCGCAATAGCTATGAAAGTAAATTAAAACAAATATGGATAATATGACTTTAAAAGAAATACAGAATAAGCTATTGCAATGGGAAGCGGCGGACAATCCTTTGGCGCCACTAACTTCAGACCAACGTGAAGCTATATTAGATTTAGAGAGTCTTGTACTCGGAGGATCTACCGATGTTCAAGAAGTATATTATTATAAATAATGATTTATATATTTCAAAGTTTTGCTTATATATTGTAAATGATATTAATTTAATAATGGAATATAAACTAAATTTCGATGATTGATTTAAGACTGATCCAAAATTGTATTACACTTATGTATAATACAATACAAATTTATAAAAATAGTTGTTAGTAATAGTAATAGTTCTTATAACTTAACTAGAAATATAACCTTTATAGGAAAACGAAAGCAACTCAGGTGCATCTGACATTCCGCCTATAGAAACTACATATGATTTCTTAGATTGGTATGATACTTTAAATGAGCAAAACGTTAAGAAATATGATGAGCCATATGAAGCATATTATAAACAACTTGAAGATAGGAAAAATGAATGTGTTTCTTTGACTGATCAGGTAAGCATGTTTTATTTTTCTTTTGAAATTTACCCCACACATCAGGTAAAAAAATTACATTTTTTAAATTTTTCCCCCTATCAAAATAGTCAAAGAAAGGCTAGTGTCAAAAATCTCCATTTTCCACATTCCCTAAAATTTCAGACACATGCTAAACTAGGACATGACCTAAAACAAAATATTTTTGTCCTTATGTAATATTATCATTTTAATTATAGGACCATTTGGGGCTCTCAACACATCACAAATGAAGAAATCAATCTATCATTCCCCCTTTTATTTCTTTATCTATATCTCATATCAAAATAATTTTATAATTAGACTGTTAAAATTTATGTAATTATTTTACAGATAGCAGCAACTATGTCAGATTTGAATAAGTTGACAGATGAATACAATTTAGTATCCAATAAAACAAATGTACTGCACACAATGAGTGAACAGTTGTTGGCGGAACAAAATAAACTTTCTGCAATAGGTAATATTAATTGATATTAACAAAAGCATTCATTTGCACTGGAGAGTAAGTATGGAGTAGATTTCTACTGCTTAAGGATAAGGTGCCACATAAGGCAAATTAACATTAATAAAATGTATTGAAGAGAAGATTCTTATTATTTTATACTTTGATATTTAGAGAGATTTAGAGATACTTTGCTAAAAGTAAGTGAAATTCCTAAAATCAAGTCTGAGCAGCCATTTTCAGTTAAATTCAGGGCAGCCACAACTTGTCAACCATACTGTACTAGTCCTATTATTGAAGTATGAACATCCAGAAATAATTCATTCCGAAAATTAGCTAATGATAATTCTAACCAGTCCAAGGTATAATATTTAAGAAGGGATAACTAGTGGAACTAGGGAAGTGTAACTATAAAGGGATTTCCATATATTTCCCTCTAGCTTTCTGCATACTTTATTATTATATACAGTATGTATAAGGATTACATATATATATACATAGAAGGATTACATAACATAAAAATTATTTTTATTTTTTATTCTAATTACAGGTGATGACATTAAAAGTAAACTATATTATTTCAATCAAGTGGAACATTTAGCTCAGAGATTGAACAGCACCACATTGTCAGTGAATAGTGAAGCCTTCTTTACACTTCTCGCAAAAATTGATGATTGTTCAGATTATATGTTTAATAATGTAAGTATAATTAACTAGCGGCCCATTCGCAGCTTCGCCCGCAAACCACCTATATTTTTTTTATTTTGCTGTATTTTCCAACAGATTGGTTGTATAATTTAAACATTTAACCATGAATAACTTGTATTCAATATTCTGAGAAAGTGCAAGTACTGAGTAATTGATTAAGAGGATGACTTTGGTGGTAAGGGCACCCCAGCACAAGTCAAATCTAGGCTTATGGCCATATTTGTTGTTGAATTATTTGAATTTTATATTTTCTCAAAAAATATACGTCCAAATTACATGATATAAAAACTGAAGTTAATCCTCATCAAATTTCTTTGATGATGGAATAGTTTTCGGTCATAAGTTTTAATATGAATGTTAAATAAAAAGCAGTCAAGTACGAAATGTTGTATTGTGACGTATTTATAAAAGATGGATATACTGTACAATGTGCTTACATGTATTTAACTATTTTTGTACTTATTTCGTTATTTAAAACTAACAAAAAATTACACAATTATGTTATACTATAGCATATAGCACTTCCGACAAATGTAGCTTTCATACAAAATAAAAAATATGTAAATCCGGCCAGTAGTTCTGGAATTCTTAGAATTTAAACAAACAAGCAAACTAACTCTTCCACTTTATCTCTATATCTTATAAAATAAGAACGCATTTTGTCTCTGTCTGGCCTTTCTAAGCGATCTTCTTCTAAACCACCCAACGGATTTTGATGCGGTTTTCACCATTAGGTAGAGTATTTCTCAGGGAAGGTTTATATATAGTTTATTATATGTATATTTTATTGTAATTTGACATAAATATGATAAATGTGCATAAAGTCCTACCCGTTGAGACACTTTCATGCATGCGCTGCTTTAAATGTAAGTCCTACATGAAAATAATGTCCTAGAGTATTATTCCTCTTAATAAGATTTACAAAAAAGTCAGCAACAGCATATCCGTATCTTCTAAGGATAACATACAGTGAGTATATTTCTGTCTAAAAATAGTAATTTGAATATATTTTTTATTGTGAGGGATGTTTGTCCATAATGGTATCAATCCTTATCCTTTTAAATACTTTATTAATTTTCTACGTTAAACGAAGATAAAATTTGCTCTGTACACTAATTTGAAATTACGAATAGTTTTAGAGAAAAACGCATTTAATTATTGACACATCACGCCAGCTATAAACCGCAGTTTTGGCGCAAGTTTCACTTATTACTTTACTCTCAGCATATAAATAAGTATATTAGTTACGTTGGCCATTTAATGGAGATCAAAACTGTCTTTTACTGTTCATTTTAATAAGTACTTTAGAAGTTGTTACAATATCAAAAAATCCTTGCTGCGAAACGGCTCACCACGCGCCATGCGTCCCCCCGCGCCCCGCGACGCGTCCGCCGCGCCCGTCTCCCCGCCTGCCTCTGTAGTGAAGTAGATTTAGATGCGATTGTACGTATTGGATAAATAGAGTTTAATGTATTATTTCAGCGCGATATATTTAGTTTCATCTTTTTGATTAATAGAATAGTAGGTAGC
>JAATLQ010005226.1:109745-145876 GCA_013421005.1 Heliconius erato x Heliconius himera | reverse complement strand
ATTAAGCCTATTTTTGTGGGTGTATCGATCGATTCTGTCGAGCCGAGACGCAGTCTTTAATTTTATGAGTGGCGAGTGTAAGCGTCGGTGCGCGTGTCGCTCGTCGGATGACATCAGTTAAGCTACCACGTCCGCTGGAAAACAATACGCGCTCAGTGCAAGCTGTGTGCCCGAGTCGGCCACACGAGGACCTCCATGGAGGACAGACGCTGCGCGACTTGCGACGCCCTGGGGAGGCGCAGCCTCTCCAGTAAGCTGCTGCAGGTGGCGACGGCGCAAGCGCATATGCGGACATGCTCGCACGGCACCACCTCGACGGACACAATCACTCAACAGTCAGACCTTGCTTCTCGGGCCCTTGCCGCTAAACGACGCAAATCGATAGCGGGCTTTAAGTTAAGCCTACCACCAGATAACAACCAAAAAGCTTCCACCACTGAGCAAACCAGAAGCAACTGTACACGCAGGAACACTTGGTGTTCGTGAGTATCATATATGACATTCACTTTGAATATTTACATTGTTTCAGTCCTTCTTTATCGAACACTTAATCCGGTATAATCTTGCAATTGATTATACTACCTGTATTGTCTTTTTGCAACACCTATGTTATTTATCGCCACTATCTAATACTTACATATCTCACTTATCGTTATCGAACTCTTGTTTTGTATTGAATACGTGATTGTTGCTGCGTTTAACGAGTTGCTTATATCAAATGTCATATTATAACTGTACATGTATTATTTATATATATGTATAACTTAAAATATAATTCCAGAGTTACATGTACATTGCAATAAATCTTATCACACTTTCGATATAAAGATAACCTTGAAAACAATGAACCTTGCCGTGTAAAATCAATCTAAAGAACTTTGTACGGACGTCAATAGATTATTGCCGAAAGCATTTAAATAATTGAATAATATAATTAATATATAATCTAATCTACCTTGATATGTATTTTCATAATTGATAATTTTATAAAACTTTCTTCACTGAGTGAGACACAACGACAGCCGAAACTACGTAGCGAACTCTGAAATTATCATTTAGGTTTCTTGTGGAGGAGCACAATTAGAGGATCTTCCCGAAATTGCTTCGGGTACGATAAATTACTAAATATTTCGTTTTGTAATTCACGCAAACGGAGTTGCATGCCACAATAAGTGTTTGATAATTTTGATTACGTTACAATTTTATAGCATCGAGAATAAATAATATTTTTCTATCATATAATATGTGTACTATGTTTTAATGACTAACATACGCAATTGAATAGTAAGGTCATATTTCTACATGCCATGCATATTCATAGTATTACCCTTCGTATATCTACATCTTAGAATCTTCAATGTAATATAATATTTACAAATCGTTTTCTTAATTCTTTGTCTGCGGGCATGTCTGATGTGAAATGAGTAAGATTAGTCCACCAACTCGAAACTAACGGAAACTTCAATTTATTTAACTTTGTCCTATTGCGTCAATAAGGATGTGACCAGGAGACCACTTGAGCTGATGGAACTTATCAGTCACGAAGGAGCTTTTACAAAATATATAATATACTATATAGTAAGTTTCGTGGAGCAGCTTAAAATTAAACAATGATATTTACAATTTCGACGTGAACGCATTGTGAATACATAATAATATTATTCTATAAAATTCTATTATTTTTGTTTGCACAAATATCAGAAATAGACGATTAAATTAATTAAAAATTATATTACATTTTTCTTCATCAAGAAAATTATAGTAAATTTTATAGTCTTATTAGGTATAAACGTATATTGTAGTGTGTGACTAATAATGATGATTGTTATTTAAATGATGTAATTGTATCGAGGATTCTTCAAACCCTACATAATGGACATGATAAGTACATCAATTATCCACCACTTCAGTTAACTCCTGAGTACACAACTAACAATGATAATTTTCATATAATTGCATTTGCGAACACAACAAAAAACTTCACTTTTTGCAAATTACGGGTAGGTACAATTGATTCGTTGTCGTTTTTATAGCCATTTTGAAGGTCTCGTTATTTCTGTATATGTTGTCATTAAAATAATCTATAATAATATGGTAAATATTAAAATGGTAACTGATCACTGTAGGTAGGTACACTACATGAAAAATAAAATTAGCTTCACACTGTATTCCGCACACAGCAAGGTAGGGAGAGAGAATCTAGTGTTAAGACACTCTGTTCCCTACTTCTCCTGACTTTTTCGAGGCATTGCGTGTTGAGTAGCGGAACTCAGCGTTAGGCTTTTTTTTGGGTAAATCAATGTAAAAGTGTGTTTTCAAAACAATGTTATTTTTAACTGTTTGCCTGTGCGTTTGTGCAAGCTTATATCAAAAACGGCTTATCCGAATATGGTAATTTTGCAAACTTCTCTTAACATTTAGTATTTTATTTTAATCGTTTCCTTAATAAAGACGTTATGTCAATATAATTCATTTTGTTCGATAAAGTTGTTGTAAAACAATTGTTAGATTGAGTAGGCTGAAACTTTAGTTTCCAACACCATATATATTGACTATCAAATAATAAATTTATTAACACACGAATATAATTCAGGTTAGTAAACAAATCATTGTGCAGTTTATGCAGGCGATGTATATTATATAAAAATATAGGTGAGGAACGGAAGTGGCTTAATGAGAACGGAGTGTTTTGACACTAGGTTCCCCGGTTAACTCTATCTACTGTCTCCGCTTAGTGCGAGATACAGTGAATTTTTACCCTAAACGCGCAACAACTGTGTGCTGGATGGCAAAAGAACGTACATTCTTTGACCTTAGCAGTTAACATTCAGCTGCCAGTTGCTATTTAATAAGTTATTAAATAGCAACTACAAAATTCTAAATTACAATTATTATTTAGATTTTATAACTGCACCAACTGAACACCTTTAAATATATTACAAACATCAAAGTAATATAAAATAATATTTAATTGAAGTTTTGCATGTCATTGCAAATATTGCGTCATACGAAAATTAATGAACTCGAAGCTTTAATAATCGAACTGGTTACAAATTACCATTGTTATACATTCCTAAAGAAATATGACTTGCACGTTTGCTTAACTTACATTTTTTTGTATATAAATTTATAAAAACATTAGTATTTGAACTATAATTTACAGAAAAAAATATTTTTAGGAATCAAAAGTACTTAATATAAAAAGAGACAATTCAGGATGGACTACAAGCAGTTTATTACAAAGTTGAAAACATATTTCTGAGTGAATAAATCTGAATACACAATCAAATATAACTAAACAATCGTTACATTCCATTACACAAAGATAAACAATAACTAAATAATAACAATATGGAACGAACCCAGAGTATCAACGCCAACCATCCTTACGTACGATATAAATATTTTTTATAAATATAAGTATGAGTGGTGGGTATCGATACACTTTTAACACAAGAAGGGTCCTGCTCGCGCACAGGACATTTCGTCGCACGTTGGGTATTAAGCTCAAAATATATTCGTTTAATACTGATAGGTCTTAAATTGCTAGGATAGTAGGAAATTTGTTGATTGTCAATCAAATTGTTTTTTTATATTCTGAATCACTTCTACCAGATTTAGCAGAATCAGATTCTATCGAAATTCACGAATTATTATTATCCAAATGTAATAAAACCCTTCTAAAATGTTTAATGAAAACAAACAATAATTTCATATTAACGTTAGATAATATAATATTATGCGCAAATCAAGGTCGACAAGTATCACGATGATTCCAGATGAGATGCGGTAAACAATAAACGAATACAAAACACCTATACCATCCTCATACGGGAGCTATATACATATTCAACGGACACTTGTCTCGCAGTTGTTACTTTGTTTACTTGCGGCAGCGGTGGCCCTGACTTTGCACTACTTTAGTAGACAGTAGACACTAGAAAAGCATAATATAGTCTTCTTGCTTGAAAGTAATAGGTTACTTTACATTATACTGACGGACTGATTTTTATCTTATTTTTACAATTTTTATTTTATATCTTGATTCATTAATTTAATATACTATTAACGTTAAAATCTTTTAAATGCTACGTAGATATTCCATTAGGCATCAAAGGAAGCAATTAAACAGCGTCTAAAGCGTTACGTTTGTTAAGTAATCGATGGAGCCTTCAAAATAAATATAGCGATTTTACGATCATAAATTCTTGGAAATTTTCAATTTAATAGAAATTTATCTTGTTATGGAGCTTTTATAAATCTTTAACAAAGAAAATATAACAATATAACACGTATAAACTTCGTTCGTACCTACATATAAAATTTCTTACACTGAATTCATATACAAACTGATTCCAATGATATGAAGCATCGTAGTTTAATTGAATTTTCTGTTGTAACTGGAAAATCAATTATTACCAAATTGATTAATTTCATTTAAAACCAAAGTAATGAAAACACAGCGGCAATATAAATATATTGTTTATAATACTGTTAACTAGTAATAGAGCTGCTAGCGCAGTAAACTTGGTGAACACAACGTTTGCGGCCGCGGAAATTAAATTTATTCACGCTATTTCCATATGAGCGTCAGTTGCGAAAATAACTCATTATTATATTTCCAACCGAACAGTAATCGTTTCATAATATTGTGGATTTTGTAAGATGCGTTGTGTTCTTATTGCAACAGAACATGGATTATCTCGCCTCCTGTTGTTGTTTGCTAACTTGAACTGACGCCAAGTAGTCAATTTTGAGTTTTGCTCAATTACCTTCACTAGTCGTCTGTTTTCTGTTTGTGAATTTTAATTATGGCTTCTGATTTGATTTACGGCTGGTCAATATTGATTTTGGTTTACGGCTGGTCAATATTCTTGTGTATTTGTAAATTTAAATTTAATTTTATACTTGTTTGAGGTGGTTGTCTTCGTTTTCAAGGTAAAAATTATTTTAATAAGCTTTGTGAATATTTCCCTTAGTTAAATTACTACTTAAAATATATAACAATATAAAAATAGTTTTCATTGTTATGATATTAAATGTTTCTCATAATAAATTATTAATTTATTCATACAGTATTTATAAATAATTTATAAATAAGTAAGATTAATTCCTAAAATACAAAAATACAATATACAGTTAGTATCGCGTTTTATTAATTACTGAGATTTATTTTCGATTTGTGTTTTAGAGAACAATGTACGGAAGTGGTAGAGTTTGCATAATTAATGCGATAATGGTTGATGCTCTATCAGCATCTCAGTAATATAATACTAGATTTGAGTACAAATTTTATGGTATGCATAGTTATAATAAAGTTAGTAGTCAATAATTATAACCCAGACTCTACCTCGACTAAATAGTGAAAACAAATCCTCTTAATTAGGTATTTATAGTATCGATGAGAAGGTAGTAGGTATGTTTTTTTTTCACTTCCCGCTATATCGTGCACATAGCAAGATAGGCATTTGAAATCTGGAAACCTAGTGTTAAAACACTATGTTCGCATAGTTCCCATTAAGACACTTCCCTTTAAGACTTTCCGAATTCGACGGGTAGTGGGTACACTGCTTGAGTGACGGGACTTAACGCGCTTTGTCTGGTTACCAAAACGATGTTCCTGTCCCTGATGTGCTTTAAGAAAATGCCATTAAGGTACTACTCATTACGCTTTAAGGACGGTGGGTGAAAATAAAAAGGTCTCAAATTCATTAGATTCTTTATATGTATTCCGTAAAATAGGAAAATGCACAAAAGTTCTTTATATTTTCATTTATCAACTTTGATTTCAATTAAATTTAATGTATTTATAAAACATTAGAATACATACAATCAGTAGTGTCGTGTCCTATAAATTAAACTCTTCAAAACAATATACGGAAGTATCTCTGTTAATGAATGCGGCATCAGTTTTACGACAGTATTTAGCCGCTTGTCTAATAATAAGTACTACTATGGAGTCACAACGCTTAAATTAGTTTTTATTGTTATGGTCAAACAACTCACCGAAAACATTTATTTATAAAGGAGTGTCAGGTTTCTTCCTTATATCTCTTAAAAAACATATATTTTGTTAATAGAAATAAATTTTATACTTAAGTACTTATTAATAAAAATGTTATTGGTTGTTTGTTGATACTGATTTATTTTTTAAGCCATTATCTATTATATTTATTCATACTAGAAGCTATACTTTAGCAATAAATCGTGTTTTTTATTTAAGTATAACCGGTCTTAAACTCTCGGCTCTAAATCTTTTGTTTTCTTTGTGTTATTTTTGTTTTACGTTTATCGGTGTAGGTATAAAAACTGACCAAATCTGGTCAGCCTTGAACCCACACGTATAGCATAATTCAAAATGAACATTAAATATCAAGATACAGCAGTTATGGATTCATTCTCTTTCTAAAGTGCGGCCTGCGAGGCGGAGCGGGTGTGTCGCAAAAGCGTTGCCTAGGTGTTCGGAGGCGCCATCGTAGCTCGTAGTAGGTAGAGCAGTGCGCGCGCCGCTCGCCGGCCCCTCCCGCGCCGCCCTCGCGGACCCTGCTCCCAGTTTGCCGCAACGCGTCGCTCGGCTCGCCCGCGTCTCACCACTTGCAACCTCAACCAGCACTACCTCAACACGCACAACTCGCAACACGGCGCCGCTACAACCGAAGGCCGGGACGCGACAGTCCCGCACAGTACACTCGCTCTCGGACACGGGAGCCATGCAAACTAAAATTATAAGTGCAAGCTACTCGTCCATCATGAACAAACAGGATTTGCTCAGAGAAGTCGTCGTCAAGTACATCGACTACTTCTACCCTGTGTGAGTATCTACACGGTTACTACAGTTATATTTGGGCACCGTTCGACTGTGGCGCACTGCGACTCTCTGCGCCGCGTGGCGGCGTCGCTGCGGAGGATGTGGCGGTGTTTGGGTGACCAGCCAACCGGTAAGTCGGTGAAGGTTCCACGGCAACGGCTCTAGCTGCCACTGGACAATGCCTGCCATTGGCTGACGTCAGCGCCGCCTATTGAACCCAACCGTCTCTATCGTCGCTGCTGCTGTATCGATCCGCTGCATTGAACACCAAATCGTTTTAACAGTCTAAAGTGTATATATCTTATATATTAAACTCTGACTTGACCTCGGAAAGCTCAGACACTGGCATTGATCTTTTCGGTGTTAGAACAAAAAACCTTCAATCTCTGTTAATATACGAGACTATACGTTCTCTATGAACGTGCTTTATATTTGCATGCGTAAATAAAACTTTATGTTTGCGCAACATTCCTTGAATTAAATTCATAATTTATGTAATTTAAATTAGCATAATTATGAATGCAGTAAACACTGACGGTAATACTCTTATTTGTTTTATCGTTATCGCTAGGTCATGGAAATGAGACTTTCACGATTAAGTCATTCATAAAATGTAAAATCACAGTATTTAAATATAAAAATCAAGGGAAAGCATTGTTGCGTGATGTTTTTGCGTGACTTCAGTGACCGATGGCGTACCCTCAGTGTTCCACTTTACCCTTTGTGTTTAATTCATTTCATTGTTAACGTTTCACAAGTATATACATAATTACATATACTCCAGTACAATATGCGAAATTTACATGTTAAAAGGAAGTTACTATCACTTTAGGGCTTATTTGGGGTCATTAAAATATAACAGTGAACTGATGTGGTTGTCGTTTTTTTATGAATAAAAAAATATATGATTTTTAATATTGAAAAAGCGTATGAAACGCTTATTCTGCCCGCAAACAAAAAAACAGCTGACTTCTATCACAATTTTCAGTCATAACAGAATCACCTTGTATTAATGAAAAATACATACACAATATATCCTTAAACAATATCTAAGCAACTAACGAACAATGCTTCAAGTTGCATTGTCATCGTTCATGATATTAATAAAGTTTTTAACATATAACGGTCGTCGATCATTTAAAACTGGTAACAGCAGTGTCGACACCGTCCCGTCGATTTCCCTTCGGCGACCTTGAAAGTGGCGCATGCCACTCGCCGCGATAACATACTGCACTGCACCACGATAATCTGTTACGGCGTTACGAAGCCTCACATACTCGTATAATACTATAATAGAATGTTACGTACTGTATTTGCTTATATAATTATACAATAATTGATGTTGGTGGTGGTGGTGTAAATTTACACCGCTACCATCACCATCAATTAGTTTTTTTATATAGACAAATGTATTATAGATAATAAAATTAATTTTATTTGTCACTAATTAAGCAGTGGGTTGTAGGTGTATGAGTAATGAAGGAAATGTTGAATTTTCATGAGCTTTTACATATTTATTTCTTAACCTTTGTTTTCTAGGCGATATTGTTTTACAGCTTGTCAATGTGAGTGATTCACGAAAATAAAGCAATACGATTTCATTGTTTTATTTGTTTCGATTTCTTAACATAGATGTATTTATAACACTGGTTTAACTTTCTAATTTTATTTTGTTGTTCAACAATATGTTAAGATATTCCAGTAAAAACTTTATGCATTATATTTTATTTAATATTATTGCTTGTAAAAGCTTTCTATCTTATATAAATATATTTACAATGTAATAAATAATATAAAAAAACATCATACAATATTAAAGTTTATCAAAGTTGGAGGTCTCACAAGTACTAACCTTTGTTGATGCTCTTTTCACGACGCCGTGAAGTGAAGGGCTAAGAAAACACGCACGTGCGTACTCACAAAGCTCTTATCATGTCCTTTGTTCACTTGCAGGCCCTATCATAATACCTTATAAACAATATTCTTACGCACTCAAGTTAACACTCATACAGTACATAACGCTTATTATATATGAGTTTCCTGATTATTCAGACTTATTTCAGTGTTATGTACGACTTAATATTTCAATATATTACAAGCAGTTATTTCTAACTTACACTTTATTTTGATGTTTCTTATTGTTTATACTGACACGGCTGTCGTCGAAGTTCGCAAATGCTTTCTCTATTTTTTGTTGTGAGCTCTATTCTTTCATATGTCCGTTACAGTGTGCAATTTTGTCACCATCTACTTACATAATCTGTCACAAACATAAAAACTTGTTTCACCGAAATCAGCCAAGAGAAAGCCCGTCTTATCTTCGCTCCTCTGTCACTGTGATTTCAGTTGAGCTTTCAAATTATTTGTATAATAATTAATCATAATCAACAGTTTTACGGGCGTGCTCATAAGAGCATTATTAACGTCACCAGCGGTCGTGCGGTCCACGAGGGTTATTTAATACTTAAGTTCAGTAACGGACTGGTCGAAATCGATACCCAATCCTCGTCGTCTTCGTTCCGAACGCTCCAGTGGGCTCAACTTGAGCGTTGTTCTGTTCACCTCATTGACGCGGCACGGAATCCGAAGCGGGAGAAAGTCAAGTACATGCCGGTACAACGTGCCACATACTGGCTACCGGATGATTACACGACTGAGATTGGATCATAATGGATAAGTCAGACTCTGGGCAACTTAACGATGGCAGTGGTGGATGCCACCAATTAGACTGTGTCGGCGTAATAGGTGTGTTCCGCGAACACGTGGTACTCGCTTAGTATATTGTACTTGTAAAGTATTACACGAACACTCTTATATCCGCATGAGAAATGTAATGGGATATTGTACTTGGAACTTTTATGAAATATTGAAATTAGTATGGTACTATAATATTATTTTATTAAGCATACATTGCCTTATTATACTTACTTTTAGTTTTCATATTTCTGTATTTCTGTTCATTTCTCTTTGTATTTCATCAATATTAAAAGCAAATTGATTAAAACTAGCACATTAGATATGTATGAAGACTTTCTTTAACAAATTAGAGGGTAAGGTCTTCGAGTAATGGTAGTGCGCTATTCGCCTATTGTTCTCTTTGTTGCCACATAAAGCCGCTGTGGGTCACTGCTCTTGCGTTATTTATCCACAACACTGTGCCTGAATGTAATCATTCGTAAACTTACTTGTGTAAGCGGATCTTCTCAATATTACCGGTATTTTTTTTTTTACTTTTACGTTGTATCTCGCATGAAGCAGGGTAAACAAAAGAAACCTAGTGTTAAGACACTCCTCTTTCCACCGAATTCTGGAGGGATCGTGTTTTGATTGGCGGAACTCAACGCCGCGCTTTTGCCCAGACGCTAGAGCGAAGAAATCAGAATATTAAATATTTAATTTCCTCGAGCTGGGATCGAACCTGTCGCGGTTATAATAACATGCATGTGTCCCTGCACGAGGATTGGACTCTTATATTACAATTGTCTTCCTTTCTATCGTCCTTGTGTAACCTCTGATTGAGAAGTATCGACGTTTAGTATACATGGTAGTGACTGATAAGCGATTTATGCGAGCATTCCGTCGCGATAGTGTGCAAGGTGAATTATAAAAATAGCAACTTTAAGATGATATCAATCGTTGTATATATATATAATTTTATTAATTGTAATTTATCCTTTATTAATGACAATTTTCTGATAACGAGTAAGGAGAATTTAAAATTGAATAAGACAGGCTTGCATGTTAAATAAACTGTAATTTTTTTGATTTCCCAATTTTATTTTACCAAAAAAATATTCTATTAATATTTTCTTATTCTAATTAATATTTAGATTGTTTTAATTAACTTCAGTGTCAATGTGAACTAAATTAATATTTTACTACACTTTTTATATATTATTTTTATTATGAAACTGATTGAATTGTTTTTGTTACAGCGCATCAGGCACAAGCGCCGTGGCCATCGACAATAAGATCGAGCAAGCTATGGTGAGTATTACTAGAACATAAGAATACAACAACATTTTACTCAAAATAATTAAGCTTTTGATATATAATATTTATCTGTTACTAGAAACGGTCGTGTTTAATTAATACATGCGCGTTATATAGTGAATATAAAAAGTAAGTAAATAAGTTACTGCGTTTTAGAGACAACGCATATTAGATAGCGAAGCTCAATGCGGGTTCTTCTACTGAGTTCAATCTAACCTTGGAATTTATGTAAATATATGTGCATATTTTCTTGACAAATTTTAACCCACAGCCATATATTTCAATCAAATACATTACATTAATGCAACTAGTGGTGTCTAAATTATACTGATAGTAATTTGCATCGATGGACATAGCCCACGTGACGATTGGTAAAAGTTAACCTCTCCTAAATATGGAATAGCGAGTCTGACGAGAAGTGAAGCCTCTATCTACATTTCCCTTTTACAGGGAACTTAGACATTTGTATTAGAAATTAAATTTTCTACACTTTCATACACCAGACTCAATAGATTTAAAAAGCAGCATTACAATATTGTATTTTTTTTTTCAATAATAATTAAATTTACTTTCATTGATACTAATAGTACTTAAAAATCACGTTCTCATATAAAGTATCACAAAGTTTGTTGCTGTTGCAGTTTTATGGATTCATGTCTTATATATCTTTATTCATACATAACGTTATATTCCTAGTATTTAATATTACATATAAAACTAAGACGAATAGATCTTCCTTAACGTGGTAGTACGAAGGAATGTCAATTTCGTAAGTTTGTTTTAAATTTTACCAGTTTAATGAAAAACTTTTTAAACGATAATTTCAATCGCGTGTAATTACATACACGTGCACTACCCACGTCAAGTTTGATGCATTACGTGAGAGTTGCAGTTACCCTAATACAAACTTAATTTAAGTTAAGTTTTATGACGCAAATGTTTTGTTCAAATCGCATATTGTATATGAATGACGTTAACGATATGATTGTTGTCAATAAAAAAGTTGAGCAATCACTTTTTTGTAAATAATTTGAAATTAATGTATATTTTCTCACATAAACAGCACCTTACTTATTATTTTTTTATCTCAAATTATTATTTAATGTAATTTAGCGCTACACGAGATGCAGTATAATAACAATTTAGTATAATAAAAAGCATCGTGCGAAAATTTTTAAAGGTCTTCATCTCTCTAAAGCGCAATAATCCGGCACTCTTTCGTTTTTTGTTGCTACTGTTGTTACAAAGATATTTTAAGTTTTATTTTTATACTCAGTTTATATGCTAGTCCACTGAGGGTTCCGTACAAAAATTTGAAGACTCGAACTTTTTTAGAAATTCAAGCTTAGCTTAGCCAGAGCCATTTCATTTGATACCTCACATGAATTAGCGGCATTAATACTAAATTTTGCCCCTCTAGTTTTTCGATTTTTTTCTGAATACTACCTGATGTTGCTGGCTGCCAAATTTCATAATTGTAGGTCAACCGGAAATATATTATTATTTTTGAGTAAATGTAGAAATAATTTTGAGTAAATGGGACCATAGATCTGAGTATATGGTTTGAATTTTAACTCGATATCTCCAAGCGTTCCTGAGATAGAGGCTCTTGACAGACAGACGGACAACAAAGTGATCTTATAAGGGTTCCTTTTTTCTTACAAACTCGTACAAAATATTTTACAACTTTTAAAAAGTTTTGAAATGAGATTTTAAAATCATATTTCATTATGATTTGTAACAACGATTTTTTTATTGTGACTTAATACAAAAGCAGGTTTTGATAAAAAAAATCGAGGTGGATTAAGCTAAGCTAAAAAGCTTAATGACGTCTTCCTTTATCACGTGTATGTAATATAACTAAATGCGTGTATGTAGTACAATAAATATAAAGGTTTGCTGCCTTAAAAGCATATCGGTATGCGTGTCAATTCTCAACACACCTTACACTTAGTCAACCGCCTGCAATTATCCGCGCAATTAGGGTAATTGACGTCAGTACTCTCACACTTGTATAAGTTCCTTATGAATGATTATCAGATTGACGAAAGTACCTACAAAATATTCCTAAAAATATTCGTTACGTTAAAATTTATTGGTATTGATAAATATTAAAATAAATATAATTTTATGTAACGTAAAAGTTTTACTTTAATCTTAAAAGACAAGTGTCAATCAATCTATGAAAGAAATTTAAAATGAAAAGTTAATGTTAGAGAAAGTTGTGTAATAATGTCTGTAATAAAATATAAAAACCAATTAGTAATATAATAATTATGAGTGATATTACTTAGGAAATAAATGAAATCGTAAATGGTTCTATAGTTGCATAAAAATATATAGTATTAATGTTAACTGGGTTTTATATCACGTTTCATGCCATCTGGCCGGGGATGCAATGCAAGGCGGTGAAGTCTAAGACCTACGCTGCTGTGTCAGTGTGTCGCCAAGTTCCGTATGAAGTTGAGCTCAAAACACATTCTTAGAAACTGTTTGCACTTGTTCAAGATAACATCAGCCTATTTATTCGAAAACTATTCGAGTTTTTCGTTTAATTACTATAATTTGATAACCTAGATTTTGTTTAATTATAACAGATGTACTAAATATTTGTTTTTCATAAATTATTGCTGCTAATGCACTTAATGCTGTAGTATATTTATCTATGCGAAACAACAAATAGCCAAGTGTAATTGTAAATAATATGTAACTAGGTATCTCCGGGTGTGAGCTGATTTTATTTCATAACATTGCAGTCTCGTAACATGTTTTTGAGTTCCTGCACTTAGTAACAAGCCGAAACTAGAGCTAAATTAATTTGTTAATACCGGATCTTAGCAGTATTTACTGAAGTATAAAACCTTATTACTTACCACTCATTTATTAGACGGTACAAAGTTTAATTGTTACCTGACGTCGTCTTTTGTGAAGTGCGTACAGTGAGCTAAACAGTCCAAATAATCATGTGACTGTTTATATAGACTGAGTTGTTTAGAAAGAAACACTCGGTTACAATTGAATTGAAAGTAAAAAAATACAATGTAAATTAATGACGTCATTTTAAAGGTTAATAGAAAAAATAAAATTAGTTTTTTTATTGAATTTATATTCAGCAGGAATGTACAATAATAATTTAATCATTAAAGGAAAGGTAAACAAGATTTTTGACACCATCTTTTTAATCTTGATATAATACTTTTTTATGTCTTTAATATCAACATTGTCTAATCTAATAACATCTTTATTTTTCACGATTCATTTAAAGTTATCTAATCTGTTCAATTGTCAAAATAATTTGTTTATCATAGTATTTTTCCTATTTATTATTGTTGTTTATCAAAAAAATATTTCCGTCATACATATCTTTTGCTACAATTTTCTGATATCAGACGATAGTTTATATATTTTTGCGATTGCAATGAAGATTCATAGATGTGCGTTATTGGAGTGGACGAGCATCGTCTATAATTAGCTGCCACAGATGGCCTCAAGCGATTGACCCCAATCCAGCCCTAATGCCCACTAACATCGCGTCGTATTTTTATCACTCCATGTCCAGCACGCTCATCTGATTCTTTTTGCTCTAATAACGAAACGACTTTGTTGTTTACTCGCTTGGCTTACAGTAAATTGTATCTTTAATATTACTTTTTGGGATCCTTTCTTAATACGTTTTAAATTATATATGATATGTTATAAATGTTTCTCTATATTAATATGTGTGAATATTTAACATGGCAAATATAATTATTATTATATCCATAAGATTTCATTCCTTATGAATGTGTACTTGTAATGATCAGTTTTATGAGGTCCCAATAATTGTATTTCCATATTTTTTACGCTCATATTTTTTCTTATACACTAGTTATATTATAATCAAACATTGCTCGTTTATCAGGTTAGAAAAAAATAACGTTATAGCTTTGTTTTTTATCTAAATCGTACGACGACGATCCAAAAATAGTAAACTCGATCAGTAGTTCGCCTTGAAACGCCATCGATAGTAACTTAGCAATAAACGTCGTGTTATGGATACTCAACAGTATTCAACATATAATTTCTGTGCTTTACTCCGGGCATGTTTCGCAAGATCTCACGCCTTCCACTATGTGTTACGTCAGCGTAGTTATGTTTACTCAAGATTCGTCCAGTTGGTGTTTGGAAGCTATAGCTCACACTACTGACCCGAATTCCGACAGCTGTAAACGATTAGATGAAACGACTGTTTTGTTTTTTTCTTTCTTTGATCTGTGATGGTCTACCGCTTTTGTAAACTGCTATATTTTATTTGTTTTCTACCATAACGTCTTTATCGTCTCATTTAGTTCAGCATTATAAATATTATTTTAAATATCAAAGTAGACATTAAGCTGATGGGTTCTATAAATTTGTTTTAAAATAATAATTAATATATGAAAACTTGACATAAATATTTAAATACGATACGATTACCTACATGAATAAATTGTTTCGCACATAATAAGCCATTTGAATATTTGGACTGTTTTGCTATATATAAATTAACCTACATAATGTTGTAATTACGACAATACATATTACATAGATTTTGAAGATCATAACTTTGATAATAATACACTAGACGTTCTCACAATCCGTTCCCTCATTAAGCACCATATAAATGACGATGTGGTATAAAATTTTTGTTTGCTTTAAACACCCGCCGTATGGTAATTTACTCAGTGTAGCTACGTGATTTGCATGATGCCGGCATGACCCGCCCTGACTAATAATAGACACGGAAGGAAAGCTAGCCCCGTTGCGCTGCAGGAGACACGTGCTTAAGTGATCACACCGCCGATTGGTACCGGAGCATGAGATAGAGATTAAGCGACGACAACAGGTCAAGTCACGGCGTCGCGTGCTAACCCGCCAAGATTGAAAGACAATGTAATTTGCAAGCTTAGCTCCTTGGCTTTCAAACTGCTTAGTCTTGGCAGTTGTTAACACAGTTGATTAAACTAAAGTGTTCATTAAACATGTTTTCCTTTCGTTTCTCTATTTGTATAGCGATAGGAAAGATTTTATCACTGGCAATGTAAGTCTTTAAATTTGCTTCAATTACTTTTATCTTTTTATCTTTACCTAATATAGCTTATTATTTAAAACAAAAAACCTTTATTACTTTTGATAAACAACTTCACTAGGATCATTATCAACTACAACATTGGCTAATGCTGTTTATTTTCCACGATTAATCCAATGGAAAATTACACAAATTGTTGAACTGAATCCAATTAATGATAGATCTTGTATCGTACCTGCGATACCGCATGTGAACGAATTTACTTGTTGAATTGTAAACATGTTTGCAAAACTCAGATAGATATATAGAAACAACTTTCACAGGTACAATCTGATGAAAATAAATAAAGAAATATATTTTTATTTATTATAATTTTAATATCCACGGGCAGGAAGTTTAGTCTAAAATTAAATTAGCAAATTATTACATTATACAACCACAGGTTTCTTTAATGAATTAAGAAATTATGGTAAATATTAATAAAAACGATGGGCTAAGATTCTGTTATGATTATATTAACAAAAACAACAAAAAGGGACACTTTGTTTGTGTAATCTAAAGTATCGACTGTATGTTACGGTTGTCCGAGATTCCTATTTGAAAAGTAAGTTTGATTATAATTTTATTTTGATTATCTCATTTTGCTTAACGAAGTGCAGCGTTAGGTTCTGTCATTAAAGTGACAGTCTAGGAGATAAATATTTGTCATTATTTCTCTCACTTTGTTTTTTTTATAAGAGCGAGGAAAATAATTCTCTAGACTGCAACGACCTCAATTCAATAGTTTTTAATAATTTTCTAAAATCATAATTTAAAAATTATCGAGTTAAGAAAGATATGTAGTTGTAGAATAACATACGTACATATGTGTTGTGTACCACATTATCACATTTTTTTACAAAAATGCTTAAATCATGAAAAAAGTAGATGATGCTTTCATGCTCTCGCATAAAATACAGTAAACACCGATCTTAACTTCCAAAATATACATTTATCTGTTTTAATCTTTATTTATTATTCTCGCATCCTTGTTTTTGAGGCCATCGAACCTCTGTATCTTCATAAAATACCTTTAACGATGTTTTCAACACTCGGGTCAATACTTCTCGCGATAGCAGGGATAGGTAGGATTTGTCATCTCGTGCAATCACTGTGGGTCAATTATCAAGAGCGGCCCTCTAATATAGTGACCCCACTTTGTTTTCATTTACATATTACAGACAAATAAAACGCTTATCACGTAAGATAGCCAGGCGACGTCAAAGCTTGTTTACATTGTATTTTTTTATTGGATTAAAATTAAATTCATTTAAGACAATGAGGAAATTGATATCTGCGAAGAAGCCGACCCGGGTCATGTTCAAATTTAATTAATATAATTTACGTAACTTTTATTTATATACACTACTTTTATATACATACATATGTTATCTGTATTCGATAAATAATCTACAACATAAGAATTTAACTGTTTATAATGAAATATCAAATATAGCACACAATTTTTCATCTGTGCAAATATCGTACGGAAAATAATAACTACATATTATCACGGCGCTGTTGTGAACATATGGTTTTTAAATAACACGGAGCTACAATAGGTTGTGCAAATTTTCTATTCGTGTGAACAATTCCAAATATTTCGACGTAGGTATTGCAAATTTAAAAATAGTTCCGTAATGAGTATTATTTTAAAATTAAATATGTAATATTTGATTTGCTAGAGATAATTTGAAACCGATTTTCAATTGATTTAGGCCAACAAGTAAACAACGATGATGAACAATTTGAACTTTCCTCTTTTAAAAAAAAAACAAAGAGTTTCAATAGTACAATAATATTGTAAACAAAAGAATTTGCGTATTAATTGTGTCATTAATAGCACGCCAACGCCGCGTCGTATTATTTTTATATTCGATTGTAAAGCATTGCCGCTTATTATGGCGATGATGTCACCCGAGCGTGAAGTTTACGGGCGCCTCTCCGATTGTACCAATGCTCCGCTGTTGTTTACTTATGCTGCCAGCGAAACCTGTTGTTTCTGAATACTCGTGATTTGAATCTGTAATCGTTATTTTTTACTTTCAGATATAAATATTGTGAACGTCAACGTTGTTATCAGTATGCATTGTCTCTATACGGATATTTATTTGTTTTTTGTAGCTTTACTTGTATTTTATCTTTGATAAACGATTGATTAACATGACCATTTATTTTTGTATCGCATAACTAAGGTAATAAAACTTCCATTCGTAAAAATTAACACCGTTTACATGTGTATTTTTGCTTAAAGTTGATGTCGCGCGACGTAAAATGTTTAAAGACTTGAGGTTTCGTAAAACAATTTTACAAATCTCTTTGCTGAGTCCATTGTTCCTGGTCGTACGATCACCGTTCATTGCAACCGGACTGGTTTTTATCTCATGCCCTTAGGTTCATTATATCATCGCGTTCTGTATTTTTGTACGTGACTGCGAAAAAGTTCACCGCACTCGCGATGGGGACATTGCACCGTTTACCATTACACTGCAGCTACCTAACTGTCGGTGTGCTCTTTCTATATCAATAAAATCTCACTCATCTTATCTTGGCCTCTTAACACATTTCCTGTACCCTGTTATCTTACTTACCCATTAAAGTGCTAATGTTTACAAATGATAACTGGGTGTTTAATTTACAAAGTTTGCTAGGCGTTCTGATTTTTGTGATCGCCAAGGTTTACCAGTATGCGTTTAGTTTAGTTCGCCGGGTGATCAATTGATTGCTAATGTCACTCACATACGTTTCAATGACCCTATCGGCGCCCGTCAATCTTGAATGATGCGACGCTCGTGGGCCAACCAACCCGAACCAGACAAATTCAGTTACACCAAACGCTTCCATTCCTCTTTTCTGAAGGTCAAAACTACCCACGTTAATATAAGAACTCATCACTGCGTTTATTTTTAATCATCGCTATTAATAGCTACTGAAAATTTAGCTCAGACCACTTTTAGTGTCATGTGTGTTAGCACCCAAGTGTACCTTGACTCATACGTCAGATAACCCAGACTTCCACGTAGGCGGATGGATAAATAGCATATTTTTCAAATTGCATTCGTTGTTGTTAATGGAAATATGGCGAATAATTTAAACTAAATATGTGTCGTTAATCTTGTCTCGTGATTGAAGTCCGCATTCTTACCTTGCTGTGCCATTTTATACAAACACGTCTATGTAATAAATATTATTGTAAAAATTTATTGATTTTATTCAGTTGTAAAGCCTACTAGTGCCTACTAGATTTTGATCCGCTGATTATTTAATTGACAGCCGCTATATCTTTATTTAGCACTGAGATGTTATTGTCCATATATGATGCAAAAATAAATTCTGATCTACTTTTATTAGTGTCAGCAACTCGGCCATTTATATTAATACCGTGCTGCAAGTTCTCGAACACAATTAATTATGTAACTTTTGTTCTCTTCATGGGTTGGAATATAAATAATTCTTTATATAAACTATAATTATAGCGCACTAAATAGAAACACAATATTAGAATTTGTTATACACTATAAAATATATACGTGTTTGCTTTGATCAGCTTATTTAAATGTTGAACATTATTTGTGGCCACTAGATCGTACTGAAAAATCATGTATGACTCATTAATATATAATTTTTCTTGTAAATATCGTTTGATGTTTGACGTCATCTGAAAATTTATATTTTTTTAATGTTTAAATACAATATGCATTCATTTTTTTGTGTTATATATTACGCACAGTAAATAATTATTGACTATGAGCTTAACGATGATAAATAATTTATTTAATTATTATTGTTATTAATGTTTTGCATGTAAAGTATATGCAAATTTCACGGCTTGTTTGTTGCAAACAACTCTACATAGTATGAAAACAAGAGCTTGATATCTATGCAGTATACTGTAAGGGTTCACACGCGGCTCGCGTGGCGATGACGTGTTCGCCGCCATTTTAAATAGGGCATGCGCGCGCGCAGACCATCAGTCGCCCGGTAGGACGCCACGCGATCACGCCACTCGCAGCTCGCAGTGCCCGGTCGGTACCCGATAGTGCATAGCGCGCATTCAGTTGTACAACAACGCTCAAACATGATCGACGTTATCAAACCCCGCGATGGATGTCTCTACGAAATCAGGCAGAGGGGACAAAAGGAACCCTGTTACGTGGTCGTGCCTGATACAAAAGTATGTTGGTATTTTTTTGTTAATCGATTAAATGCGTCGTATTTATTTGGGTCAAAATCAACGTGTCGGCTGTTACTTATCGTGATACGTACCGGCGGTGTTGTTGAATTACATTAATTCGAGTGAGCGTCAAGCGGATGTCGTACTTAATATATTCGTTGTTTTTTAACGGTTTCCAACGTTTTCATTATTTTATTTTTAAGTATTATTTTGCTAAAATTTTATTTCTTTTAAAGCGTTTTATTTTTTTCATATTGCGTGTTACTTATTTTAATTCAATAGTTCTTTGATATTGTTATCATATTTTTTTTTATCGTTACTTGTATTGATATTAATAAGTAGTACATGTTTTGAAATATTTTAACAATAAATTTGTATTGTTTCAGGATCTGGTTAAGAGCCACTTGATGTTCGCGGTGCGCGAGGAGGTGGAAGTACTGAAGGAGCGTATCGCAGAACTGATGGAGAGGATCAACCAGCTTGAGGTAGAGAACAGCTATCTGCGCGCGCACGCCAGCCAGGACACACTGGCGCAGCTACCGGCCGCCGGCGCCAAGCCGCCGCAGCCGCAGGGCCCGCAGCCCCCGGTGTCGTAGGCCCCCGCCCCCCAGGAGGGACTCGGGAGGAGTTATGGCTGTGCTATGTTATATCGTACGTTCACGGGAGAGACGACAACGAGTGTCCCAAAGTGTCCGCGACCCTGCACTATCGTAGTGTCACAGTGTCGCAGTGCCGTAGTGTCGTCCGCGACCGTCGCGCAGGAGCCGTCGCGAAAAACTACTATGCTTGGATCTATAGATATATTTTTCGTTATTTAATATTTAGGGTGCAGAATTTCGTGCTAACTGCCATGCTTATGCTACGCGTCTCGACGACGAGCCCGATAGTGTATCCATGTATTGACTATATTTTATTCAGTTATTCCATTTAAGTATCTCGTAAATCGCGTGTTATTATATTATAATACTACTACATACTGGAGTAACTCTACGCAATGAACGATGACTGTTAATTTATTTTTCATTATTTTAGTAGATGTCGTAATTTAAGTTATTTATCGAGTTTTATAATGTTGAATACAGATGAAATGATATTGTTGTATTTTGTGAAGTCATTCTGCAATTGCTGGATGTTGTTGGATGTGTGGCAGTTTGATTGCCCGAGGAGCGCCTGCGCAGAGGACGCGCGTGGAGTTAAGAGCTACAATGAAATTTCTTAGCGATACAATAGACAATTAGAGGCTTTGGTTGGTTTGACCTATTATAGACATTTGTAAGACCCTCCATCATCAAAGTGGCAACTTGTGGACAGTCAAACTGTCTTGCCGCTGAGCATCGCCTCCCATCTAATATGTAATGAAAGATAAACGTTTTTGAACCATATCTGTCACTAGTAATAGACGAAATTGTAACCTAGTGTGATAAGTTTAAATAATGCGACATATTATAATAATTATAACTAAAATGTACTTGAGATTAAATCTCGCCAACTAACACATACGGAACTGCAGTTTCTGTCGCTGAGACTACTCAGTATGATTTTAAGTTCAGTATTTTTTTCATATAAATTACACGTGTCCCTCGCCCCTTCCCAATTTATGATCTGTCTAGTGTTGAATGTGTGGGATTTCCTTTAGTTGTACTTTTATTAATACAATTAATATTTAAAAAAAAACAATATATTTACTATTCGATGTTAGTTAAATCGTTTAGATACAGTCGTTGCGAGGGTGTAGCCTCGTTACCGCTGGCTTTAGTGAATTTTGCACGCTGAAACTAAAAAAAAAAACTATTTTTATTCCAACCCTATAACTATACTTATAAATAATAGAGTTTATAGCAATTTAACATCGTATTTTTTTAATGATTAAAATTGTTTGTATATAGTACAAGTTGTAATAGAATCGTGAGGCGGGATGTACATAGAGTATGAAGGCATATGAGTGATGGTTAAGTTAATGCTGTATTTAAACACGCTTCACCGTTTATCGAATATTCGAACAAAGTGGCTGGGAGTGTAATTCATACATTTAATATGAATATAATATATAGAGAACGCTGGAACGAGTCATGTAGAGAGAAGCCCAGCGGATGATTTAGACTAGTATTTTGTACAAGGCTACGTATGTGTATAGACGTTTTATGAGGTCTTCGTAATTATTGTGATTAGATATGAACTATGATATATTATTCTGATATTGTAAATATATTGTAACAGAATGTCCAATGTAGCTTATGTTGACCAGATGGTTCCTCGTACCCAATAAAGCAAGATTTACTCGATTTTTGTCATCTTTTATTTTATCCCTTGTGTGTTAATTGCAAATTAGATACAAGTAAAAGTGATAATAAAAAATTAAGGATTGTTATAATTGTCAAAATATTGATTATTAAATATAAAAAAAACTGTAATAAAAATAATAAGCACAGTATTAACAAAGCTAATTCAATTGTAATACAATGTATGATTATTAAGGACAAAATCATTTGCATCCTTTTCTTCTTAGGTATTAGTAAATTTTGTAGCGATTACAGTCTTTGTTTAATTTAATACTCCTTCTTCTTAAAAAACTTTATGTAAAATAAAATGTTGCCATTAGAATAAAGTGGTTTTGTACTTATTTTGTTTCCTTTATGAAAGGATTAAAATGGTCCTTACAGTGATTATGTAGACAAAGAGATTACATATTCTTTAATATTTCCTTTATCTCTGATAATAAAAGAGCTTTTGTGCATTATATTCAGTACTTAAGGTAAAAATTTATCTATACAATATAAATTAGCTTTCTTCATTTATATAGAAATATTAAGTATATAAAAATTAAGTTATTTGTATTTTGAAAACGAAAAATAAATAAATTTGTTATATACACTGTTTAATATTTTTGTACAAAATGATAAGAATTTTAATGACTTGTATATTTATATAATATTATAATGAGATGTTTAATAAAATATAGTAATTATACAAAATAATATGACATAATTAAATAAAAATTATAAATTCATTACAAACCTGTTCTTTACAATATGAGTATAACAATACTTTAATGATATTAAGAAACGGTAACGAAGCGTGTAACAGTATGTGAACGTATTGTTTAGTTAGTTAAAATACATATTAATTAAGACAACATGAAACCATAATAAAAAATATAATATTTTCAATATAAATGTGTAAACATTCGACATAACATATTGACAATTAACACCTAAATACATTACCAAATAATATAAAAAAATATAAAATATTTGTTTGACATGCAAGAAACAAGTAAAACCAAAATAAAACACAATTTTGAATAGAGATTACTTACCTCTCTCAATTTGAATAACCAGAAATGATTTATCGACACTTTTTCCACCCAAATCACAGTAATTAAGTAATTTAAATGAATTTGAAAGTATTTTAGGAATATTTTCAAACAATCCCGCCATCATATGTCAAAGCGCCAGAGCCCACAAATTTGCGTACGCTGGGTGGCGCTGTAGTCGTGCACGGTGCCAATACAATATGTATATTATTAAAGATGAAAATATATTGGTTTAATAAGAAGCGCTGTCTATTTAAAATTGCATACAAAATTGTTTTACGTGTACATTGCTAGATGGTGCTGTTTGTTTTTTTTTTTTAAATAATATTACTGTAGTTCGATTTATTCCTGATAGATGACACTAATGATTTTTTATTTTTGTCATATTTATCGTTTATATATCTGTTTATAGAATATTGTGCATTTAAAAAGTAAATGTACTTATATTATAGCCTAGTATATTATAATATTTTTTTTATGATATTCAGTATTTTTTACACTCATTTTTCATAATAGTTGATAACAGTGGACTTACTACTCGACACCAGATGGCGGTAGTTATAATACTACTGGCGTTATTTTACAAATAAAAAAAAATATATAGTAGCATATTGGCACAAAACATTAGAAATATGCTGTGATTGTCTTTATTTGGAAAAACATTTAGTCTATAAATAGATCTCGATGTAATTTGACCATGTTGTAATGTTTCTTCTGTTGACGATCCTAAATAAATAAATAAATAATATCTAAACACAATTTAATTACTAAAAAAGGTTATACAACAAATTACTTAAGAATTTTTTACAATATTTTTACCATACTTTAACTAAATAAAGTTTAATTTATAAACAAAAATTCTACTAGTTCTTACTAATATTATAAAAATGAAACTTTGTCAGAATGGATCTGTTCGTTCCGCTTTCACGCAAAAATTACTAAACGGATTTAGATGAAACCTTACAGTTATAAGGCTTTTACATCAGAATAACATATATGAAGCAAAATCATTTTTTACCTGCGTGAATTCTTTTATTACATGCAATGCAGATTGATTAGTAAATATAATATTTACTAATTCTACATTACGCTGGCACTTTAGAAAATATATGTAAAATAATAACTATTTTCTTTAAAACTAAATTAGTTAAAGATCTTTAAATCAACCACGCTTCTATTAAGCGGCAAAAATATTATTAGCAGATAAAAAAAATATAACAAAAAATACCATAAAAAAATTAAAGATATTGCAGAAACTGTATACAACGATTTAATTCTATAATGATTAAAATATTTACATAAAAATATGTGAAAAGCTAGCCAAGATTTGATAATTTTGATAATATTTATTAGGGCTTTTATCTAGTAACATTTTTGATAAGTCTAGAAAAACCAAATGCTAGCAGCACTTTGAAAGTCTGTCAAATACAGATCTGTCAAATGTTTTGACATTGACACTGCACGTCACCGTTTCGTGTTGTGTTATTAGGAATTTGCATTCGCAATAGCTATGAAAGTAAATTAAAACAAATATGGATAATATGACTTTAAAAGAAATACAGAATAAGCTATTGCAATGGGAAGCGGCGGACAATCCTTTGGCGCCACTAACTTCAGGCCAACGTGAAGCTATATTCGATTTAGAGAGTCTTGTACTCGGAGGATCTATCGATGTTCAAGAAGTATGTTATTATAAATAATGATTATATATTTGAAAGTTTTGCTTATATATTGTAAATTATATTAATTTAATAATGGAATATTAACAAAATTTCGATGATTGATTTAAGACTGATCCAAAATTGTATTACATTTATGTATAATACAATACAAATTTATAGAAATAGTTGTTAGTAGTAGTAATAGTTCTTATAACTTAACTAGAAATATAACCTTTATAGGAAAACGAAAGCAACTCAGGTGCATCTGACATTCCGCCTATAGAAACTACATATGATTTCTTAGATTGGTATGATACTTTAAATGAGCAAAACATTAAGAAATATGATGAGCCATATGAAGCATATTATAAACAACTTGAAGATAGGAAAAACGAATGTGTTTCTTTGACTGATCAGGTAAGCATGTTTTATTTTTCTTTTGACACTTAACCCACACATCAGGTAAAAATATTACATTTTTAAAAATTTTCCCCCTTATCAAAATAGTCAAAGAAAGGCTAGTGTCAAAAATCTCCATTTTCCACATTCCCTAAAATTTTTGACACATGCTAAACTAGGACATGACTTCAAACAAAATATGTTTATCCTTATGTAATAATATCATTTGTGTTGTTTTGAGAGTGCCAAATTATAGGACCATTTGGGGCTCTCGACACACCACAAATCAATCAATCATTTCGTCTTTGTATTTGTTTATCTAAGCAAAACAATTTTATAATCAGACTGTTAAAAATTATGTAATTATTTTACAGATAGCAGCAACTATGTCAGATTTGAATAAGTTGACAGATGAATACAATTTAGTATCCAATAAAACAAATGTACTGCACACAATGAGTGAACAGTTGTTGGCTGAACAAAATAAACTTTCTGCGATAGGTAATATTGATTGTATAATAACAAAAGCATTCATTTACACTGGAGAGTAAGTATGGAGGAGATTTCTTCTGCTTAAGGATTTTAGGTGCCACACAAGGCAAATCAACATTAATAAAATGTGTACAAGCCATTACAATTACTGTAGTTTTCTGTAAATATATTTATTAGAAGAAGCTTCTTAGTATTTTATAGATACTTTTGGATAAATTCAGAGCAGCCATGACTTGTCAACCATACTGTACTAGTACTATCATTGAAGTGAACATGCAGAAATTATTTATTTTAGAAATTAACTAATGATAATTCTAGCCAGCCTAAGGCCCTTAAGTAAACTATAAAGGGATTTCTATATTTTGACTCTCTCTTTCTGTAAACTTTATTATTATATACAGTATGTCATAGAAAGATTACATAATATAAAAAATATTTTTATTTTTGATTCTAATTACAGGTGATGACATTAAAAGTAAACTATATTATTTCAATCAAGTGGAACACTTAGCTCAGAGATTGAACAGCACCACATTGTCAGTGAATAGTGAAGCCTTCTTTACACTTCTTGCAAAAATTGATGATTGTTCAGATTATATGTTTAATAATGTAAGTATAATTAACTAGCGGCCCACTCGCTTTTATTATGCTGTATTTTCCAACAGATTGGTTGTATAATATATATATTTAACCATGAATAACTTGTATTCACAATTCTGAGAAAGTGCAAGCACTGAGTAGTTGCTCGGGAGGATGACATTGGCAGTAAGGGCGCCCCAGCACAAGTCAAACTGAGGCTTATAACCATAAACAGAGTATTTTTATTTTACATTTTCTCGATAAATATACGTCTAAGTACATTCCACACACAGCAGGATAGGTAAGCTGAAGCTAATCTTCATGAATTTCTTTGATGATGAAATAATTTTCGGCCATAAGTTTCATTATGAATGTAAAATAAAAAGCACTCAAATATCTCCTTACAATTTAAAAATATTTCTTGTCATAAAATGTTGTATTGTGACGTATTTATAAACGATAGATATACTGTACAGCACATTGTACATGTATTTTACTATTTTTGCAGTGCATGCAGATAAAGTAATAGATGGTTTCTATTATCATTATTATTTATTTCGTTATTTAAATCTAACAAAAAATTACACAATTATGTTATATAGCATATAGCACTTCCGACAAATGTAGCTTTAATACAAAATAAAAGAAACAAGCAAACAAACTTCCACTTTATTATATTAGTATAGATATATCATCAGCATCTGATAATTAAATATAAACATATTAGTTGTGGGGTGATTCTTATTCAGAGGAATGAGTTGTTTTAACACTTAAATTCTCTCTGCCTTTATATTGGATATAGCACAAAAAAAATAAAATAAAAGAGTAAAATTATTACTACTACCCACTGCATTGCAATGGTCCTTCCATTGCAATGCAGTGGGGTAGTCTGACTGTAAATGCAATGGCTGTTCAATCTAAATAAATAATCTTAAATTAACAATGACGACAATTATATTTATATCTTCCAAAAATAAAATTCACCATACTCACTTCTCCTTAAAATACATGTTTGTTCCTAGTTTAGGGGGTAGGGAACCAATTTATGTTTTGTACAAATGTCCAAGTCTTATTCATGTAATATTATTGTTTTAGTAGTTACTTTCTTTGTGGAATTAAAGAATTAATTATTATAAAAAAAATCTTCACATTGTATCCCGTATATAGCAGAGTAGGCGGAGTAGTAATATAGTGTTAAGATTCTCCCTTCCACACTTGCCGCCAAATTTTTCGAGACCAAACACTCAACGTGTTTGGCGGAACTCAACACCGGGTTTTGATATGATGCCAGGGGAAGAAATGTAAAATTTTTTGTTAATATATTTTAGTTATTTTAAATTCCCCAATATGATAAAAAAAGTGGTCTGTTAAGTGTTACTCTTTAACACAATATCATAAAAATGTGTAGAAAGAGGAGAATAGAATATAAGTTGGAAGCTATTGTTGTATAATGTACATTGTTTGACTGTAAAGACAATGATTGTCAGTTTGATTCCATTTCATGGGGAATGGTTCATTTTTATTTCCCTGCTCTGGTAGAAAAATAACATGTTAACTAAAAAAAAATTAAAATTTCAGAACTCATATACTCATACTATATTACATAAATATTAAACTTTGTATTTACCAAAAGTACCAGAGTGAAGAAATGTAAACAAACCCACCATCATTGCATTTACAATCAGATGCTATGATGCTGTGCAACACCAATAACTTTAAAGAGAAGATAACAATCTTTTATGTCATAAATGACATTATTATAAATGAAATACTCACCAAATTCCATATACACTAAAATATGTTTAATTTAACATAAAAAAACTTTAAAATTTCAGAATTCATTCAAAGAATCTTACACATATTATGTAAAATACCGTCATCTGCAAAGTCGGGCTATATCTCTCATCAGAACCTACATAACACAAATATTGAATCTTGCAACAGAACAAGTTTTAACACCGGACGAACAAAATGATAGTGAAACAATGGAAACAGCGTACGCAGTTTATTTTGGAAAATTTCAATCGGCTGCACCTAAATTGAGAATGGTTATTAGTGAAATTGAGAAACGAGCTGAGAAGAATGAGGAGTGAGTTGGTTTTCTGTGTTTTTATTTGTGGTACATTGATGAATAAGCTTTGGGTTTAATTAATGGGTTCTGTTCCATTCCTCCTAAGACACTATGCTGTCCATCTGTCTGTCAGGTTGTCAATACCCTTTTTTTAGGAATGTGTAGAGGTTAAGGCTAGTGGTAGGTAGGTTGTGGGTTCAATCCCCACTCAAGGAAATTAAAATTAAATATTTATTTAAATTAAATTATTCGCA
This sequence comes from Heliconius erato x Heliconius himera, assembly GCA_013421005.1. Taxonomy (NCBI): domain Eukaryota; kingdom Metazoa; phylum Arthropoda; class Insecta; order Lepidoptera; family Nymphalidae; genus Heliconius; species Heliconius erato x Heliconius himera. Next base: position 117,046 of record JAATLQ010005226.1, on the reverse strand, counting down.
TTTTTTCGCTCTGGTGACGAGGCAAAACGCTGCGTTGAGTTTCGCGACTTAACATGCAATACCTCCATAATTCGGAGGAAGGTGAAGAATAGTGTATGAACACAAGGTTCCCAATGGGAACCTTGTGGCTTAGCATTAGGTTCTTAGTGGGAACGTTGTGTTTTAACACTATGTTCTCAGTGGGAACCTTGTGGTAACTACCTATCCTGCCGTGTGTGGAATATAGTGTAAAGCTGATTTGATGTGCTTTTTTTATGTACAGGTATTAAGCTTAAAATTGTCTTAAAGACTTTGGTCTAGTTTTGAAAATGGGAACACAGAAAAAAACTAATTATAAGTCAATATAAAAGATCGTTTATTGTTCTTTTTTTGCTGCATATTGTATGAAGCTCACTGTGTAATCAAAACCTTCAGCATAGCAACTTAAAATATAAATAAAGTTGTCTGTGTTATATTTGTAATTCATATAAAATCGGTATATAAGTTATATTAAAGTCTGGCAACTTTTAGAACTTGTTATTTTAAATTATTATTTTGATTATTTTAAATAACCCTATTAGATATGGGATACAGTAATACTGAATGACAAATGAATAATTTTGTTTACTAAACAGTCATGTGTTACTATTGGAGGACACTGAACGTATAGCACGTAGGGCGGGCGGACAGATGTAAGGACAGATGAAAAATAAAACATTTATATTTAAAATATAATTTTTAATCGTATTGTTAGTTAGCCCATGATACTGAAAGACAAGTAAATGATTTAGTTACGCCGCGCTGCTGGCGGACAGCCAGCGCGAGTACGCGGCGCGGCGCGCGCGCGCGGCGGGCGGCGCGACGGCGCGCGCGCTGGCCGGCGCCGCGAGTGCGCACGCGCGCGACCACTGCGCGCTGAGCCGCGCCGCCTGCTCGCTGCTGGCGCTGGCCGTGCGCGACGAGTGCGCGCTCTACGAACACTTCTTTGCGCGCCACTCGCAGGCCCTGGAGTGAGTTCATATGTATCACTATTATTATGCCACTTGAATGACTAGATTAATAGAATAAACGTCCAAAAATTTTCGAATAAAATTTTATAATATTAATCCTTTAATGTCTCTTTAGTCATTTAATTATCCTCGCAGATTCGATTGATATTCCGTAAAATATTTTAATTTCTTTCCAATTACCTACAAATTGTCATTGATATACTGAAATTCAAAACATTACTAATAAACTAAAGTAATACTTAAAATATATTTATTTCTTCCATTTAGATCCATATCCATAAGTCCCAATTACTATAAATTTTCATTATTATCAAACCCACAGTGACTATCTCCAATCCCTCTGCAACGGTCTATATGAGACGTTACGACCTCACATATTACATATTAATCATCTGGAAACACTAGCAGAGCTCTGTGTTATATTACGAGTAGAAGTTATTGAAGAGCAAGTTAATGATGATCGTGAGTTATTTTTATAATAATTTATTTAGTTTTACATTGTATTCCGCATACAGTAGATTAGATAGAAGGAACATAGTGTTAACGCCATGTTTCCCATTTTCAATCAAATTTTGAAGAGGAAATGAAAATAATTTATTCCTTTGTCTAGGAATCAGGATAATTACAGTCATACTGTCTCATTGCGTTATGCGATCCCAATTTCTCTAAGTTATTAGACATAAAAACATAGTTTTTATGTGTCTCATAAGGTTGAGTCAGCCCACGCCATGTAAACGGTCAGATCGCATTTTGGGTGACCTTTTTTTAAAACAACGAAATTCTACTTAGAGACGGTTAATAGAAAGGTGTCTTAATATTATAGTATATATTGAGAATGTTACAAATATGACTAAAAAAGTAGCCTATGTCCGTCCCAAATTCCTTAAGTATCACTATATAAAATTTTATTATAATCGGATCAGCGGTTTAGCCGTGATTGCATCACAGACAGGCAGAGTTACTTTCGAATTTATAATATAAGTATTGATGTCGAGGCAAGCACTACTCAACACGTATGCCTCCAGAAATCAGCGGAAAGTAGGAAGTGGAGTGTCTTAAAAAAGAATGAAAGTAATGACTGTGAATGTGTACCCGCAGCGTCGCTGGCGGCGCTGGGCGCGGCGGCGCGCGCGCTGCTGCAGGACGCGCAGGAGCGCCTCGTGTTCCGCGCGCACGTGCACCTGCGCGCCGACGTGCTGCTCTACCGCGCCGCGCCCGGCGACCTCGCCTACCCCGACAAGCTGCTCATGATGGAGGTGACCCCTTTGTACTCTCACGTCCACACGTGTGCGTGAGTGGATCTACACTAATTATATTTTAAAACTTTCATTTCCAGCAAATCGCTCTATCATTGCAAGAGCAAAGTCTGAAACGCAGCGATTCCCGCAACTCAATGGTATCAGACATTTCTGCAACCTCTCAAGAAGTTGCAAACATTAATGTTGAGGCCCAAAGAAGACCTCAGGCCTCACCAGCCGATCTACATGGGATGTGGTATCCAGGTGTCAGGAGGACTCTAGCAGCTCTGTCTAGACTTTACAGGTGACTTTTTTCTATTTTATAATAATTTTATTTATTATGAAAATATAGGTATATACATTTGTTTAATTTCTATTATATATTTCTATTATATATTTTTTCTATTGACATTACTTAAAACTAGACTTAAAAATACATAACTAACTTTTTTTTTTCTTTAATTGTTCAGTGTCCATATTATTCACAATTAGTTGAACAAGCTATCAATTATAAACCTTACACTATAATTGAAGTATGTGTAATACTTGTATTATTCAGCTTCACGCTGTCTCTAAAAGTCGTCGTGGCGTAACTGCACGTCGTCTTTTTTTGCCCTGCTAACATTTATATATTCTTTTAACTTCACGCTGTATGCTGCACGAAACAAGGTAGGCAGGGAGAACCTGAGAACCTACTATTAAGACTCTTTGTTCCCGACATGCGTTCCCCACTTCTCTCCCCTTACTGTCGCGTTTACAGTACGCACGCTTATGCCATTGCTCCACAACGGCCTCAACCATCACCACCCTTATATATATTTTTTTTAAATTACAGATGTCTAGAAAAAAGAGTTTTCCAAGGTCTCGCCCAGGAAGCAATCTCACTTTGCGTCCAAAGTGTAGATAACGCGTCAAAACAAATATCAGCGACCAAAACAAATATCGACGGAGAATTATTCCAAATTAAACATTTACTTATACTGAGAGAACAAATAGCACCATTCCAAGTAGATTTTATAATAAAAGAAACGGTTTTAGACTTCAGTAATGTTAAAAATGCAGCTTTTGGACTAATACAGAAACCAAAACAGATATTCTCGTTGAATAGCAACAATGCGTTGTTGGAGTTCCTCTTGGAGGGCACCCCGATGGTAAAAGAACATTTATTGGACTCGAGGAAGGAGGTCGATAGGCAATTGAAGGGATGCTGTGAAACATTTATTAGATATGCCACTGAGATATTGGTTGGGCCGTTGATTGACATTGTTGAAAAGGTTTGTGGTTTTTTTTTATTTATAAGTCATTAAATCATTAAATTATAATTTACTTTCTGTCTTAATGTTAAGTTTTAACTTAAGGCTAAAGTCAAGGTTCAAGTCAAGGGTCAAGGAAATAAAAAAAAAAAATTTTTTTTAAATAAACGTAGCCCTACAAATGTCGTTATGAATATAAATTTGAATAAATGTTTCATATCCTCAAGAGGGGATCGAACCCACAACCAATCTCGGTTACAGGTACACATAGTGCCTCTGCGCCAAGACTGGTCTAACAAAATATTAATCCATTAAACAGATTTGAATACACTCTCTTTACTTGTTCGATAACACCTACCATGCAATTATATAATAAAGTTATTATTATTATTATTTGGGTCATTGAAATCTTATTATGTTTATATACATACTAACTACTACTTTGATTTTGTATTGGATTATCTATTCATTAAGAAAGGCTATATCGTATTATGTTCATCAGGTCAAAGTTAGCTCACGCACTTACAATTAAATTAAAATCAGCTTCACGCTGTATCCCGCACACAGCAGGGTAGGCACAGGGAACCTAGTGTTAAGACACTTCCCCACTTTCTGCCGAATTCTGGAGGCATTGCGTGTTGAGAGGCAGAACTCAACGCCGCGCTTAGCCTCGACACCAGAGCGAAGAAATGGAAATATAAATTTAAGTAAATATTTCATCTCCTCGAGTGGGGATCGAACCCACAACCAGTCGGTTTTACAGTCACACTTCGTGCCGCTGCGCCACGACTGGCACTTACAATGTATCATACAAAACTCATAGCCCGCATTTATAAACCGCTCTCAACTCAGAGATCGATCTTAAGATGTCATTTTCATTCAAAAATTGTAATTTAATTCTACTTAATCATGGGAATCAAGCCGCAGGTAAATGCTAGTTAAATATAAAACAATCTCGTTTTCTTAGGCCCAAGCCTTCACTCCACCAGATCAACTAAAATCCCAACTATGGGCCAGTCCAGGGAAACTGGCAGTCGCTGTAAAAGAAGCTCAAAAACGTATAAAAACTCATCTTGCACCACTACAGAGATCAATGCAGCTGTATTTAGCTAATAAGGAGACTGAGTTTATATTGTTTAGGCCTATACGGGTATGTAAACAATTCTTGTATCATTATATGTGTATATACAGGGAAGATGTAGTACTTAAATACAATTTTTTCAACTAAATAGACATTTAATAGCAGTTATTTTTTAATTGAGACAAGGACAACGGTCAAGCAAATCAAAAATATATTTAAATATAACATTACACACTCAGTTTGGTTTCTTACATCAACACTTGGTCTACTAAAGTGGCAAAATGAAAATACTATAAATATACTCATTCCCACGAGAGAAACGACATGGCTTCGCCCGCTTCAACAACATATCTATTAATTTACTCATTTGCATTACTTTCGTTTTCTAATATATAATTTTAAAAACAAAATCTTATACCTATATTGATAAGTAAAATTTCAGCCAATTCAATAAAGCAATTCTGCCGAACAACATTTTCTAAAATGGTATGTTAGCAGCTGTTTAATAGCTCACCTTAGTAACTTTGCTGAAATACAATAATGAAAACGACAATTAAATTAGCTATTTCTGAGATCCGCGTGTACAAACGCACAAATAAAAATTTTAAAAATAATATAATGAATAATATTTTTCTAGTATATCTTCCACAACTAGGCATAGGTCTTTTCGTCACCGATACCGCAAAGCCTAAAGACGAAAGTCTTCAACGAGTGCGTCCTAGTTATGACATACGGAGCCGAGACGTGGACACTGACAGTGCGACTAATCCACCACTTTAAAGTCGCTCAGCGTGCTATGGAAAGGGTTATGCTTGGAATATCTCTGAAGGATCGAATTCGAAATAAAGTAATCCGACAGAGAACCAATGTTATCGACATAGCCCAAAGGATTAGCAGGCTGAAGTGGCAGTGGGCTGGTTACATTTGTCGCAGAACCGATGACCGTTGGAGTAAACGCGTTTTAGAGTGGAGACCACGCCTCTGCAAGTGTAATGTGGGACGTCCTCCAGCTAGATGGGATGACGATATTCGCAAAGTGGCTGAAAAGCTCAAGAGCTCTAGCTCAATGGCGTGCCATTGGAGACGCCTATGTCCAGCAGTGGAGTAGGGCAGGCTGATGATGATATCTTCCACGTACAGATCCGTTACTATTTTATTATAAATATACATACAACATTCTACATATATTTTATCTGCATTTACAAGAAAGATATCATATGAAGGATAATTTGAGACATTGTGTATAAAACTTGTCGCGTGGCTGACCTCGATGCCGCGCTTTGTCTTGTTGCCAGTGCAAATAACTGAAAATAATTAATTCCTCCTTGTGAGTATCAAACCCCTTTTATTATCATATATTTTATTTTTATTTACAGAATAACGTCGTAGGATACTTTGTACAATTAGAACAAATCCTAACGAATTCTTGCTACACATATGAAGACAAACTAATAGTAGCGTGTCCTACTCCAGAACAAGTTTCAGTATTTATTTCTTCAGCAAGTCTTATCAGCCATTCGGAACCCGTGTTGCCATATGGGAAAAAGAAACCAATAAATATTGTTAAAAGACCCAGTGTTACCAGCGTACCAGAAAATATTGAGAATGTTGAAAATAAGGAACTTAAATAGATTTTCCTTATTATTTATTATTTAAGTGATATATTTATTAATTATAATTTTATCTGCAATAAAATTAATTTTATTATTAAATAAAAACGATATATAATTTTAATTGTTTATTTACATATTTTAATTCTTATGTTACTATAATAAATACATACATACACCAAAGACAGTGTTTTATTTGAATAAAACAAAAGACATTTGAGTGAGATGTTTAATTATGTTCTTAACTGATTCTCAATTAACTATTATACAAATTAACTACGGAGTTAAACTCTGACCCAGTACATGCCAGCACGGATCCTAGTGTAGTCAGGAAGCCCTTCAGTTGGGCCGACTGCGGCTACGGCAGGACAACGGTCAAATAGGTACTTGTAGCATACGTCACGGACATTTTGCACTGAAACTGAGTCAATTCTAGCATCTAATTCGTGAACTGGGATGCGACGGTTGTAACAAAGGATCTGACGACCAATGTCTTCACAGACTGGGGTAGTTCCATCTAACTGGAGGAGCATGTTAGTCTTCAGAAGGTTCTTTGCCCTTTCTACTTCCCCCTCGGTGACAGATACACAGAGTTTCATCCATTCTTTTTGAATGTTGTACACCATGTCCTCAATCTGCATTGGCTCCGCAACAAAGTAAATTCCCCAAAGTCCAGTATCTTTGTAGCATGTGTTGAATGACTGGAAGCTGTGGCAAAGGTTTTCTACAGATGCAGCCCTGGCCAAGTATGAGGCATTGTTCATGCCACCTCCTTGAGACCTGTCCCATGCTCCAATAAGAGTGTTTGCAACCATTAGAGGAATGTTGTCAGCGTCTGTCCAGCCAGCACCTTCAACAGCAATAGCAATGTGAGCCAGAGGCATAGAATCGTCTCTAACACGGATTTCTGAGCCTGTGTATCTGCAGGGAGCCAGCTCAGGAACATCTAAGAAAGTGTTTTTTAATCCACCTAAATGCTTGTTGGCTAAGTCTACAAGCTTGCCATGTTCAATGCCACCAGCTCCAGAAAGGACAATACGGCCTGGTTGATAGTGAGTCTTAATGTATTGTTGGAGATCAGCCTTAGAGATCTTCTTGATGTTTTTAGTGGGTCCAAGTATGGTCTGTCC